>JBBPCY010000035.1:12830897-12842266 GCA_037974405.1 Brachyalestes nurse
GTATGTGTGTGTGTGTGTGTGTCTCGAATACTGAAATAAGCCCAAGTTTAAGGTAAAAACAAGTCAATTAATTCTATTCTTCCGTGATTTATTCTCTTTATTTGTGTGCTTAAAGTCAGTGTGACTCAGAATAAAATAAAAAATGAATAAAATGTCCATCCCTACTGTACCCACATGTTTACAGTAACTCAGCATTAAAGTCTTTGAGCTAGCTGAGCATTTTCTTGATGCTAGGCGGGCATGGTGGGATAGGTGGGAGGAGTGATATCAATATTGATGATATTAATAGTTAATATATCAATTTTCCAAGCCCCAAGTGCATGGTAACATTTTAGAGGCAAGCAAAGGTCATTCAATTATGCAGGAAAAACAATAATTTTGCCTTTTAAATGACATGAATTAGCAAGATCAAGCTTTTGAAATCATCTTTAAAGACAAAGTAATTCCATTTATGCAAATAATGACAATCATTTAATATGCTTGCACTTCTTGATAACAAAAGAGTCATTAAGTTCCATTACTATGAATACTTAATAAGAGAATCAGACAGTCTTTGTCATATCTTCCAGACCTGTCTAAATGAATCATCTTACCATTGCTTAGGACTCATTTTTAGGGTTTTAAGCAGCTCGTACCTTTAACGGACCATAAACTAAATTGGTATTATTGCATTCCGGAGAAAGATTGAGGGAAACAATAATAATGTAAAAAAAAAAAAGAAACGGCTTGAAATGATGACATGGCCAACAAAGATACAAGAGCTAACTTTCCCAATTAATCCCCTGGGCATCTTGCAGCTCCACTGCACAAAAGTAAGGGCCTCGGAGCTGCCAGCAGCGATTACTCCAGCAATCTCTCCCTCTCTGCCCCCTTTCTGCTGTCCACGCTGCACGTTACCCATTTGTGTCCCAGATCCAAATCAGTTGTGTGACAATGTTAATTAAGCCCGGGACGCGTGCCACGGCACAAAGCCTGCAGGAATCTGTGCTGGCCATTTTTGGAGCCAGCCATTCTACTGACCACGGCGCCGTCCGCCACATGGACTGCCTTCCATTTTGAAGTAAGCTATCTGGGACAACAGTTCATCTGCCAGTAGTCCTGGCTCGGGCCACATTTAAGTGGGCATTGAATGAAAAAAGTTTTGTGCTTGCCGAGCTTGCTCAGAAAGTTTGGTCTGTCTGGAGCGTAGTACGGATTACAGAGAAACGGGTTGGCAAAAATTGTCTATGGTTAGTTGCCGTTGCTGTTTGCATAGGCAGAATAACAAGATAAAGGGATGCATTTTAACCCATGTACTTAAGAACGATGTGCTTAATGCAGTCGCAGAGATTAAAATGGAAAGTATACTAATAGATGCTAGTTTTATGTGCAGTATCACTATTTATGTCACAATTATGTGCAATGTCAGTCTACAGAACAACTACTTGTGTTAACTAGTAAATTAGGAATAATGATTTATCTATAGTATTTATAGCCACCTCGCTTACGGATCACAGCATCTTGTGTATATAGTATAGTATATCTAGTAAAGACCATTTTCGGAGTGTTTTCTGGGGAGTTTTATTTAGATTTTTACTGTATTTCATATTGTTCTTGTCTCGATGTGTCTGTGCAGTCAGAAAATAAGCAGTTACCTCTGGGATCAATAAGGTTTTTGGCAACAGGGGCCAACATAGACACACTATTACAGAACAGGTTCTTGAACATCAAGTCCAGGTATGTCTTTATGCTACAATCTTTCAAAAATGAAGCCAAACCGTCAAACACAAATACAAAGTTACAGTATGAAGGAGTTTTCTGATTTTCAGCCTGTCTGTGCACAGTGGATTAATTATAAGCCATGCATCAGTGGCACAGTCCAACACTCGGCTCTTGGGAGCAAAGTGAAAGAGTTAAACCCCGCAATCCTCTTGCCCCATTAATCCCCCTAGAAAGCCCACCGAACAGACAAGCGCTCCTTCCGACTCTGACAGGGCAGGTAGCCGTTGCTGGGGTAACGGCTGATAAGAGAGTGATGGCAAACACCTCGGGGAGCGCGTGCGGTGCTTTGAGTTGACACAGAGAAGGGCCCGCCACATTCATCTCCAGGAATGGATTGTCATTAGAACGCAAAGTGACGGGCCCCGCGCCGGGCTGGGGCGGAGGGGAGGGATGCCAGGCCTGACAGATGTTTGTGGTGAAGAGAAATTCAGAGTGCACTTATAATCCAGAGAGGGGCCTTCCATGTTCGTTCAAAATACTAAAGTAATACAGAAGGATGGTGGTGGTGGGCTTTGTCACGTTTGCAGTTCAGTAAAAGTAAGATTCCACTTATTTTACTAAAACTTATACATAATTTAATGGTTGAAATTCTGAAACTTAAAGCATCAGAATTCTTCATAATACAAATATGGCCATTTTATGGAGGGTATAAAACAACCAGTGAGCCTACATGTTATCTAATGTAATATTGGTAAAATAGTGACACATTTTTAAAAATCTACTGTGATCTACAATGACCTACAATGGCATGTATGTACTTCTTCACCTTTTAAGACTCAGAACTGCTTTGAACTACTTTTAAATAATATATAAAGCAACTGAATCAACACCAAATTACCATCACTAAATCATCACTGCTGAATTACCTCTACTGAATTGCCACTACTGAACTGTCACTACTGAATTACCAGCGCTGAATCACAACCACTGAATAAACACCACTAAATCACCACCACTGAATTACGACCATTTAATCACATCCACTGAATTCCGCCACTGAATTACCACTAAATCACCACCACTGCATCACCAACACTGTGAATAATTCTGTATTGTTATGGTTCTCTAAAGGAATGCATTTCACCTCAAACCACTCTGCATGACTTTCTTTACCATTAAATGATTTCATTGTGCAGAAGTTTGGAATTCCCCTTTATTGACTTTATTGATTAACAAAAGTACATTTGGGGCCACTTCTGTTGTTAGCCTACCTGGTCATTTCTGTTTAATAATAACACCCACTGCAGCATGTCACAGGCTGTTGATGAATGTGTGGAGCAGTTCGAATCTACACAGTACTGAGACAGATTGGAAGTGAGAACTTGTGCATTTTCTTAACCTGAAGAAGCCAGTGGTCCTCTGCTGCCATCAAGTGTACTGCAGTGAAAAGTGAGACCTTCATAAACTGCAGCATCTGTGAGTGTGTCTCAGAGAATAAACAGCAAAATATTGTTTCAGTTGGATCAGACCAAGTCTTTTTTTCCCTTTGGAGTGTTTGAAAATGCCAGCTTCTCTTTACATTGTGTGAACATTACATGACAAACGCCAAATACAAAGTGCGATACAGGCTTTTGCTCAGACTGTCATGTATAAGGCGTATACTGCATTTAAAAGTACATAGCAAATTCAGCTTTCCTACACTTATCATAAATAAACAGTCAGCTGACCTTTATAACATTGCGGCTTTCTGAGGGCTTAGTTACAGCAAAACATGCATGTATACAGAGCAATGCAAATGTGTTTGTTATTTTAGACATATGAACTCCAAAGTAAAACTGGGGCTGTTACCGGTTACCAGCTAAAGATTGATTTGTTTGGTCCACATGCACATTACCAGTCAAAAGATTTTCAACATTTCGTCATTTCATATTTACAAAAAATGCAATTTACAGTGTGTTCACCGTTTGAGTTCATGTATTTTTATTTATCACTACTGACCTATAAAAAGCCAGTTAATATTATTATAATTATAATATATATCACCAGACATTATAATATATATCACAGCCAGTTGTTAGGATGTCAGACATGCATTGTTACATATTCTTATGACGTTAACTTGTTTTATTAGACATATTTTCATTTATAGTTGTCCACTCAACAACTTTCCAATGTTTAACAAATTCGTACGTGGCGTGCAAAAAACGTTTGACTGGTAGTATATATTGGTTAACTTGGCTTAATTGCCATTGCATCAGTTTTAGAAATGTGGCAGAACTGCTAGAATAAAATAAAAGGGCAAACAAAATCTGATTTAATATTAAGGGCGAGCGGCTCGTTTCGCGCATGCGCGCTCCCTCCTCTCTCCCTCCTCCATGCAGGTCTTCGCTGCCTGCGTACCACAACTTAGTCCGTGTTCAATCAACCCCCGAACACAGCGGGCGACACACGGGTGCTTTATCACACATGAGGCATGGCGGGCATTTTTGGAAAGATCCTCATCGGCATTTACGTGGAGATCAAGAGGAGCGACGGTGAGTGGTCTGTGGTCTGAGGGTCTGGTGGACTCGGGGCGGGGGGGATGCGGGGCGCAGCTTTGTTGCCCGGTAACTGCGGCCTCAAACGGACGGAGGGGGGTTAGCACGCTAGCTTGCTAAACTAAGGGGGAAACCGAACGGAGCGGGTGTTAAACCCGTCTAAAACTGAAGCTCAGGTCTAAACCGAGAGCCTGTCGGAGCTCTTGTGTGAGCGCTGGTGCGCGACCGGTTCTTCTCCGAGCAGACCGGCCTCTGCAGCACCGGGCATCAGAGCATCAGGCTAACCCGCTAACACAGGACCGAAAACGCCCATCTCCCGCAGCAGACCGCTGAAAAGCAGCAGAACCGCCGCGTCTGCTCCACGACGAGACCAACACATTCAAAACGGGCTCGTTTTCAGGATGACACGAAGCAAAAGATAACGTTAATGTGTGTGTTTCCTCGGCTGATCCAGTGTCCGCCCTTGCCGTGGCTGATGCAGAGATGGTCATCATCTGTAGCACAGCATCCTGCACTGTTCAGCATCAAAGTCATACCCGTTTACGGTTGTAATTTACTCTAAATGCTGTCTTACCAACATTCATGGCCAGATTATGAATATTTGTGCAGGTTATGCTGTCATTTCTGTGTTATACGTGCTGACAACCATTTGCCAAGGTTAGACTGTATTGTACTGTACGAGTTATTCCACTAGAGAAAAGAACCTGCTTTGCCAGCATTACAGAAATAAACTGTAGAGCTGCACGATATGGACAAAATAACAGTATTGCAGTTGTACTGCCATGCGTTGCGATTGCAATGCCTTTAAATGTATTAAAGGGCCTATATCCTCACTTTTCTGGAATTAAAAAGACTTAAAGTGTGTATTGTTTCAAATGGTATGTTTAAATCCCCCCCCCATTCATGCAGCCCATAAATGGAAAATAAGCAACAAAAACTGCCTGTTTTCAAATTTTAGTTTTTGTGATGTCACAAAACCAACATGATTACATATATCTCCTTATTCTGGCTAGAGCAGTTCAGCCCCGCCCATTCGTACACCGATACACAAACCAAATTGAAAAATGAAACTTTTGTTGGATTACACGAAGACCTTGATTCATCAGAACATCCAATAACTCACATGGGGCTGTGATTGGTCACCCTGTCAGAAACACTGTGATTAGTTAGAGGCTCATTTGCATATTGCAGCCTTCTGTGATATCATTATTGCAGAGACTGATATTGCGATAACAATTAACAGATGATATATTGTGCAGCCCTAGTAGTTAGTCAAAAGGCCCAGCTGATACTCTCCCTATGCCACATGCTCAGAAATAATGCCCTGAGTTCATTATTCCTGTACATTTCTTTTGGGAACTTTTGTTAGTAATGGAAAGTGAGGCTCTCAGCACTTCTCCTTAATTCTGCCTCAATTTGCGTGAACCTGTTATTAATCACAGTTTAAAGGTGTTACAGTAGTAACAGTCTAATCCGGTTGTTCAGTGTTAGCCAGCTGACAGCTCATCCATACATTTGTTCCTAGTCATTCTTTCTGTTGCGCTCGATGACCCGCTTTATCCGGCTGAATTTTGATGTGTGTTGAGTAGGGGTGTAACGGTACAGAAAGGTCACGGTTCGGTTCACACTATAGTTCTGACATCACGGATCGGTACGGTTCACGATACAGCGAAGTTAAGTAACAAAAAGTTCTAAAAAATGAGGCTTGGTTTATTTTTGTTCATTTTAAACAGCAGTGTATTAACCAGTAAACACACACTTATATTTTCATGTATGTGTAAGGCAGCAGAAGTGTTATGCTAGTAGGTGGCACTATTGCACCACACTATAACCCAGGTTTATGATTTACTGGCGCTTTTGGTCCCTCTGTGATTCCGTATTACTTCAATCACGTCTTCTCCGTCGTACCGTGTATTCTCCGTATGACATCACGTACCGAACCCTGACCCATGTACCGTGACGGTTCCGTACCAATACATGTACCGTTACAGCCCTAGTTAACATTGTTCTCTCTGGCGGTGTGGAATGACCAATAATTCAGTTTGATGCTAGAATGGACGCCTGTTGACATATTGGACGATAGCAGCTGTTCAGAAGACGCTGTGGCTGGCATCTCTAAGCACAGCACCCTCCCAGTGTTCTTGATATCGCTTGATTGGGGGCGTCCTAGGTAATGATAACCCCCTTATCCCCCAAAATTTTGAGTCAGGCCTCATCACATGATGTCCACCCTCACAGAGTATAAGTGAAGCAATGTTCCAGAACGTTGGGGGGGGGGGGTGAATTGCTTTTGGAATGAATTACTGATGATTTTCATATTTTATATTCCTGGTACTTTGTGCAAATGTTCCAAAACAAATGCAAGGATATCTCTAGATCAAGTGTCTTCATGAAATTGATTGATTGATTGATTGATTGGACTTTGTCATTGCATTGAAGTACAACGAAATTTTTACCGTGCCATGCCTGAATGTAAAAACAATTAAAATATATATAAGTAGCTACAGGCAGTTTTTGATATTGTTCAGCTGAATTATAGCTCTTGGATAAAAGCCGTCCCTGAGTCTCGAGTGCTCTGTACTGTCGTCCCTTTTAGTGTTTTTTAAATACTATTTGTGTCATAATTAACTAGAGTACTATCTGGAGATTGAAGTGTTGCTACAGTTGTAAGTTTTCTTTGTGTTTCTGTCGGGCAGATCCAAAGGAGACGCCCGTCTTTGCCCTCCCTCTTCTCCTCAGGACAGACGAGTGGGCTCATGGTCTCTTCCAGCATTCTGCTCAGTGGGAATTTAAGTGCACATCCTGTCGGTCTGCTATCAATACCAGGTAACTGCTTTACTACTATTAACGCCGTATATTCACACACTTCCTTTTGTCCTTTTCCACCTGTTCCCTGAAATGTGGCAGTAAAGCCAGTGATCCACAGATCTAGTCCCTGTTTGATAAAATCCTACTGCTGAGCAGCTCTGGTGCTCCAGACTTCCCATCTACTTTGGTTTGATCTCCTTTTCAGCATTTCTCTGCTGCAAGAGGTCATTGGATTTGTTACTTCTGATATTGTAGTTGTGAACTCATAGTTTTACGCGGAAATCCACCCATTAACGCGGAAACTGCAAATATCCTCTGCCTTTTTTTGCGGCAATAAATATAGATTTTTTCTGGATGTTTTCACACAAGGGGACCCCTTCACCTCGCCACGGTGTCCCAATACTTTTGTCCCGCGACCTTCTGAGTTGCATATCTCGGCAGGGAAAGCACTCAGACACTTCACAGTTCAGTAGATCTCCAGGAGACCTTTCCAACGAGCCCTCATTTGTATTTTTAGCCCGAGTAGATCAGGTTTTATTCTCCGAAAACTGGGTGTTCCAATACTTTTGTCACGCAACCTTCCGAGTTGTGTACCTTGGCAGTGTTCTAGGAGCATGTTTGGGGGCATATTTAGCGTTTACACCCCCAAAACACAACGCAGGTTTTCACTATTTGCGGGTGCTCTTGGAACGTAACCCCCACGAAAAGCGAAGGATTACTGTACAGAAAATGTCTTTATACAAGAGACGAGACTGAAAACTAGTGCTGGATCTTCAGACCCTCAGGCAGCGCTGCATTAAATAGACACAATTCTGAAGTGGGACCACTTCTGTAAACCAGTCTGTAAACACAGTTCATCACTGCACCCCGAATTCCAATAAAAACTTTACCATGCACAGAATAAGCCTCATATAAACATGATCCAGGACTGCAGCGCTTCTGATCCCAGATTTATTGACTGATGGACTGAGGTGAAGTGACAAACTGTCCTGTGGTCTGACAAATCAAAAAATTTAAATCTCTTTGGATATCATGGACATATGCCATCTGTACAGCTTTTGGATTGGTCTCTGCAGTTTTCAGACTTTTACAGGGTGTTGTTAAAAGAACAGGTAATGCAGCACATTGTTTAAAGTTTATTTAACTTCTTTAAATATATTGCTGGCATCAAGTTTAAAATGAGCATAATTTTCTTCCAAAACAACAAAAGGTTTAAATGATGCAAGTGATTTTTCATGATGTGTTTACACAAACATTTTTGCTTTATCTGTTTTGTCCAGTGTGGAGGCGACTTTAACCACGTTTACGCAGCTGACGGCCGACTGGCACCCACTCCGAGCCGTTCACCGGGCCCCGTGCAGTAACTGCCGTCATAAGAATCAGAAGAGGAAGTTAGTTTTTCAGAGGTAAAAGTAGTTGTTTATGTATTTATTTATTTTGATGCAATAAACTCTCAATGTTTCCTGATCTGTATGCAGTCAGAGGAGTGATTGTTTCTGTGATTGACGTCCCCAGGCTGTCTCCAGTGCTGGCGCTGCACTTTGCCGAGGGTCTGCCGCGGAGGGACGTGTCGAGGTACTCGTTTGACTTCCAAGGTGCTCACTACGCCATCAGGACTATCGTCCAGTACAACGAGCAACTGGAGCACTTCATCACATGGGTGCACCAGCCGGACGGTGAGTCTTTACACTTGAGGAAAACATTCATGTTAATGGTGTATCTTTAATGTTACGTCAGTCGTTGGGTAATAAAGTAATCCACTGCTAACCTCCACTGTTAGGCTTACTGTTTCCTAACAGGTTTATTTTCAGTAAACTCACACATCGTGACGTACGATAAAACCTTCAGAAATTAGAATCATAAAGCAGTATAATATAATATTTTGTGTGTGTGTCTGTGTGCGTGTGTGTCTGTGTGCGTGTGTCTGTGTGTGAGAAGATGAACATATTTGGTTGTTTTTGTCCATTACTTTGTGCTAATAAAAATCAAATTGTAGAATCAAAATTAATCAATTGGTTTTTAATCTGTATTTCACAAAATGAACGATAATTTCAAACCTCTTTTGCTACTTCTGTCAGACTTTTAATGTTTGACTTGATGCTTTTGTGAAGTGTAGTGGTGTTTTTGTTTCAGTATTTTTTTTTATCTCTTTCAGCTTTTCAGAATATTGCGCTCATTCCTGAGGCTGGTTTTAGTGCAGCATAATGTTTGTCTTGTTCTTTCCTGATGGAGGCTCTCAGGTTGGTGACGCTGTTTCAATGTTTCATGTCTTCCACAGGATCATGGCTAGAATTTGATGATCTGAAGTACCCCAACTGCATAACACACAAGCGGTTTACTCTCCGGTCCAGCCAGTTTCACATCGTGTTTTGGGAAGCCAAGTCCAGAAAAGCTTCCCATCTCCCAGAACCTGTCTGTGAAGAGGACAGTCCTGTGGTGGAGATCAACAGTGAGAGCATCGGCTTTCCGGATGCGTCTAATTCTGCCGTCGACGACACCGGCATCACTGAGGCCTTGACACTAAATGACACCAAGAACGAAGCTGTCGGTGCCTTGGATTCCTCCATAGGCAGCACAACGTTACTGGAAACGTTTGAGGGACTTTCTCATAGTGATATTATCACTCTCACTTTTGAGGTGAAAGATAACGAGGGAGAACTTCCTCCAAACCCGGCGGAAACAGTAACGCAGCTCCAGTCTGGTGTCAGAGAATCGTCTGCAGAACTTGTGAAACCCTCTGTTTGTCAAGCTCCTTGTGTTTTGAAACACAAGATAAATGCCTCTAAAGATGCTTCATCTCCAGCTCCAGAAATCATTCGTCCCTCAGCCGCAGAAGTGCGTCCACAAGTCGGACAGCGTCCACTTCTCCCTTCGAAACCTAGTCTTTCCAACGCGTCCTTCTTATTGCAAAGGCACCCTTCCTTCCAGTCCACCCCACAGAGGGCGCCCCCCCCTGCCTCGCTGTTGAAGACTGACGGTGAAGAAGCCCTGCCAGCCAAGCCTGCAGAGCTCTTCGGCGGCTTCAGAGCCAAGAACCCGAGTCCTGTTCTTCCCGGAGGAATTTTAAAGCCGCCACTCATGAAGGTACCTTCCTCTCCAGCACCTGTCTCACTTCCACAAAAGCCTCTCGGCCGTTCTGGTGCTCCTTTTCAGCCTCCTGGTAAGAAGCCCTCAGACCAGACAGCGGCCGCTCTGTCAGCCACGGACGCCCTCAGGCTGAAGCTGATGAAGAAGCTGAGGGCCAAGAAGAAGAAGCTGGCGAAGCTGAATCAGCTGCTGGGTAAACAGTCCGTTCCCAGACCGGATAGCACTGCCCTCACTTCACCGTACTCAGTCACCTCCAGCTCATCGGTCTACGACAGCCCGGCCTACGACCACTTCTTTGCCGAGCTTCTGTCTCCGACCACGACCTGCAGCAGCCTGTCCCCTGACAGCACAGGCCTCCTGGAGATGCTGACCCACAGTCAGGGCGGAGAAACGCCACCTCAGGAGAACCGAACTGTAGACAAGACAGACCTTCCAGCCTCTGTGCATTCAGAGCCTTCTATAAGCAACCCTTCTTCCACCAACGACGCCTTTTTTGATCAGTTCATCTCAGGATCGGAGGGGCATCAGTCTGTGATTGAAAACACTGATTTTAATTCACTGGAAATGTTCTTCTGATCTTCATGCTATGTCCTCTGGCCAAGGATGTCATGGGCTGTAATTGTATGTCATGACATGTATGTATGTCCGGTTCTACTCCGGGATCAGATGCTGCCTCAGTAGATGTAATCGTTTATTTGGTGTGCGAAAGTAACACTGGGTCTAAAACAGTATTCTGGGTTTGACAGTGAAGGTCACGCTGCGTTTGAGAATCGGTAGGAATAGTGAATAGAGGCACGTCCTGCATCAGCAGCTGTAGTCGATTCTTCTCAGAGAAGGTGCTGAATTATGTCATACTTGAAGATTATTTAAATGGTTTGGATTGTTTTGAGTTGATGTAGAGTTTTGATGTCCTAAGAATGCACAAAGTACATGTACAGTTTTGTACAGATTTGTACAATTTTGTAAAGCATAATAAATTAGAGGGTTTCTTTACATTTCTGTGTCGTGTCCTGTTGTCAGAGATGCTTTCCTAAACCAGCAGTATTTTTATTTCGTTTTATTTTGGGGGGGGGGGGTGTTTTGTGTGTGTGAGAGAGATATAGACCTTGAGTCAATATGAAGTATTAATACTTGGAACGGGTCAGTGCTAGAAACTACGTTATAGGTAGATAGTGAACCTTGTTGCTTTTGATTAGTCGTGGTTCTAGATATAAAGCTCTTCTGGGGCACAGGAGC
>JBBPCY010000035.1:12856835-12869022 GCA_037974405.1 Brachyalestes nurse
AAAATAAGATAAAGAAGACTTTTTAGGCTAAAAATAAGATTGCAAGTCTTGGTTAGATCAGGAGTTTTTGCAGTGTACTGGTGGTGGCCCAAGTAGGATACTTGCCTCTGGACCAAGAGATCATGGGTTCGAATCCTACCTTCAGCACACCACCACTGGGTTCCTAAACAAGACCCTTAACCCTGAGTTGCTCCAGGGAGACTGTCTCCTGTAGTTAGGGAATGGAAGTCACTTTGGATAAAAGCATCTGCTAAATGCTATAAATGTAAGTGCTCTGTGGAAGAGTATCGGATGTGTCAGTCACTGGTCAACCAGCTTTAGTTTAGCAACCTGTAACCACATCAACACAATCAAACTACAAAAGCCTTGCAGACTTTAGTTTCCGTCAGGGATCAAATTCAACACAATGAGCACAAAATACTGTGTAATACCCCAACCACTGTTTTCTCAGATAACAGTAAAATTCTATACATGTATTACTCCCTATCAGTAGTCAAGGGTCAGTTTATGTAAATGGTCAGAGTTTTTGCTGCAAGGTTTATCTGAGTAGTATCTTTAGTATACTGTGTATTTGAAAGCAGGTTGAATATGCAGATACTTGTGTGAATATGCAGATACTGGTCTGGAGTGTGATCTGTGTACTGACTCATGCATCGCAAATCTTGCAGGACCTGAAGTGTGAGTATGGTGGTGTTACAATATTTAATTTGTCTGTATGGACAGGGCACTGATTTTTGTGTATTGTTGCTTATTGGCACAATTTTGTTCCGCCCAGTTAAATAGTAAGCAATAATCCTATAAATATGACCAAATATATACAAGTTAAAAGTAAACGGTTTAATAAACAAATTAAAGTTCTCCTTTTTTGTGATGACTAGAGATCCTCAAACAAAGACAAATGTATTGCAAAGGCAGTTTATTTTACACTTATGTGAATTTAGTTTTAATATAAAGAGTGACAGTGTGGGGACACTTTCTTTGAGGATCTCTGCCACACCTGATTTAGCTAAGTGACTGTTAACTGCCTTACTTTTGTTATTTTGCTGAAAGAACCCACTGAGATTTATGAAAGATACTAGACTACATGCTGTAACACAAAATACAACTTTTACATTATTTGGATTCCTTATTAAAAGCTTGGGGCAGATATTTGACCTCTAGTATTATAATGCTGAAAAAAACAAAAACAAACCTGCTGTTGAACCTCAAGCAACCCACCAGCCTTCCAACAGATCATATAGAGCAGCTGAACATGTTTGTCTGTGTTTTGTGAATAAGAATCCTTTTCCAACTCAGTTTGAATGCAGGAAAATTTGCACAGTAGTGACTCTCTGCTGGGTTTCCCAAAACATGTTAACACAACAATCATTGTTAAACGGTAGAGTGAGCATCTCTCTCTACCAGTTAAGAGGTACTCTTGATGCCACGCTTTTTTGGGAATTGATTAGGAAATGCTAAAAGGCCCCCATTGTTAGTACAGTTGCTATAGATATAGACTTTTCTTGGCACAATGTTGAGGGCCACTGGAAATGACAGGTCCACTCTTTACTTTCATAATTGCCAGTAAGCTTGATTAACAGTGAGCTACCAGCAGCTCTGGTAAAGCAGCAGCACTTGACACCGTGACTTTTTCATGGGCGAAACTGGATTATTATTATCATTCAGGTTAGTATCTTCACCTGCACTGTGCAGGAGAATTAATTAGCAGTTTTTTTTCTCTCTATGTAATTGTCAAAGCTGAAAATAGAACTTGGTCACTCTCCAAATACACACCCTAATATCTCATACAACCATTTTCTATGGATGGTTATTTTTCTTTCTTCCTTCCCCACGCTTGCTATGCATGAAGTGGGGCCTTTGTTCTCCCGAGAGCGTGGATGACACATTTGGAGATAATCTGTGCATACCGCTGAAGATTTGTCCCCGTCTGGAAGAGAATAAACTCAAGATTAGCTCCTGTACTACTGTGAATTGCCAGCCATGAGTTTGATGGCTCCCCTTTGACTCCTTACATTTTCTGTTTGGACACATAAGGATTGTAGCTAATCTTGATTTTATTCTTCCCCAAATAGCTGATGATTTGTCCCTGGCCTGGCAAGGAATAAAAACAAAATTAGCCACTAACCAGCTATCTTGGACTGCTAAGGCGTGTGTTTTGATGGATCCCCTTTGGCTCCGAGCGTTAGCTATTTGTAGCTACTCATGACGCCAAGAAATGAACTGCTGAAATATTTATCAGCCAACCACTGTGCCATGGCAATAGCTGTATATGTTCTTTTTTTTCCTTTCCGACGCTCATTCAGAAGGAAGTACGCATGTAGGCACAGACTCTACTGTGATACTCTCGAGGGTTTCAGAGTTCTGAAAGAAGATAAAATAAAATAAGATAAACCTTTATTAGTCCCACAAGTGGGAAATGTACGTTGTTACGGCAGAAAGTGGACAATACAAAGGTGAGAGCAGTCAACAGAATAAAAAGAACCCAATACAAATAATACAAACATATAGACAGTTGTGTGTAGCAAAAATGTATGTATATTGTGTGTGTGTAAATATAAACCTATGTAAGTATGTGTAAGTGTCATGTCGCTGTCCCCACTCCGTGACCTCTGGGCTTGCAAAGAAGCACCACAAGCCTTTGGTACCGTTCATTCTCTTTATTCTTCAAAACTTAGAAAACCAAAAAGGGTATAAGAACCCTAATCAACAAACACTGTAGTTTCAAATGTAAACAGGGAACAATGCCAGTAGTGAGGGTGAGGGGAAATGTGAGGGTGGTCTTGGCACCCTAGGTCGGCCACAAACTCAACTAAATACCAAACCAATAATCAAATGAACCAATACAGGAACCCAAGCACTTAACATAAACTAAACACAGCTGAACATAATAAAACAAACCCCATATCTTCATAATAAAAGTCCCGAACTCAAACATCCCCAAAATAAACAAAAACCCCAACTTAAACCCACAGTACATGTCCGTACACATTGGAAAGCAGCAGGCATTTACAAAAATGTAAGCAACAGTAAAAGTAAAAAAAACTGTAACAATGAACCAGACAAACTACACATGGTTTGCAGTAATATTTCACCCCTAAAAATTGCATGTTACACCAGAAAACCACAAAATTTGCATGTTGTACCAGAAATATGGCACACAAGAGAAAAATATTGAACACAGAAAAAAAAAATCCACTTATTGGTCTGTGACAGAAAGTTTGTTTTTGGAGTATGTTTTTTGGAGTAAATCCCAGCACACCTAGAATGGAACAACAGTATGAGTTGAACATCAGTTCATATCTGTACTATGACTGAAATGTAAATCACTCTGAATAAGCTGGAAAAGCATTTGCCATGAATGTAAGGAGAGGGGAGTTTTTTTGCTGCATAGCAGATTAATGGAGACCAATTTTTGCTCATGATAGTTTTAACAGTCTGTGAAGATTAATCATTAGATACTTCTATGATGCTTCTGTTTGACCCAGAAGAATATCTCATAACTTCCATTATAAATAATTAAAGTTTTTTTAAACTTACCATTTTATAGAAACATGTTTTTTTTTCTGACCACCGCAGTATATTTCATTCACTTAATGCACCCGACTTTCTATTGTGAGAGAATCAAGGAGGTGCCAGCACCCAGTGAGGGCTTTTTTTTGAAAAGCAGATGTTATCAAAATCCCAAATAGGTTTTTGTTTAATCCTGATGAATGTAGATTAAAATTCTACATTAAAATTGCAATGGTATAATGCATAAAAGTGGGCAGGCATTTCGATGTTAAATATGACCCTCAGTGTTTTGTGTGTTTTGGTCCTAAAATGCATTATCATTAATGGCCATTCCTAAATTATATGGCAGTGGTTGGCTTTCTGATTCCTGTCTTCAACATTTAGCCACATCCTCAATAAAACAGCACTCATGGTTTCTTATAACCTTGTATTATTACCATCACTGTTAATGCAGCACTGCTGTTCTGAAGGTGCATTTAGTCAATTCCACCATGTTCACAAAACCTTTTGAGACTGTATTCAAGTATTATCATGTTATATTTTTGCCATATCATCCACTGAATGTCCTAATTCAGTAGATTTTTAAACATTATTTATTCATCTGGGACAGTGGGCATTAAGAAATGGCATTAATAAAACTGTAAACTGAGGCTCTTTTTCAGGTAGCTGCCTTTAAAAGTACAGAGGACCGCCATCATAAAACCTGGCTAATGTAAAAGCAGCTTACACAATAGTTAAACTGCACACTCTCTGTGATTGCGAAGCACCATTATCAAACTTCCCCACTCTCTCTCGGCTGTTTCTGAACGCGTAACAGGATAAATATGGCAGCCTGTTCGATGGCTGTATCCTATGAGTGGTCTGCTTCCACTGATGTTGTACAGTAGTGAGTGCGTGCAGAAAACACACATACGGAAGAGAAGCAAGCCCTCAGAACGCTCTGGCTGCCTGGTAAATGGGGGCTGAGGAAGCTGCAATATTTTTTTTCTCCCCTCCATGTGTGCTCTCAATCCTGTTAAATTTGTAATGGGCTACCACCCCCCCCCCTCTCTTCCTCCTCCTTTTCTGTCTCAGTGCATTCAGAGCTGGGGAAAGATCTGGAGCTCAGTTCTTATGTAATGCAGCACCGAAAGCAGCGGACAGACGAACGCTCATTGGACTAGACATGGGTCAATTGTGTATGCTAATGCTGGGAATTGATATGCAACGAACAGTACAAGGAATCCGATTCAAAATATACGCGGACCTTCCGTGACAGTGGACCCTTCTCAACGATAATAGGAAAGCAGCGTGTTTACAGTTCGGGTCTCGCATCTATAATTCATGTGAATGCGTGTGTGTTTTGAAACAGACGTTAACCTTGCGTCAGAGTCACTTTAAAAGCCGGGTATGTATTTGTATGCAAAGAATTCCTGCTGGTGTTGACACAGATACAGAAAATGCAGTAAACACTCTAACTGTAATGCCATATAGGAAGGATTAAAAATTAAATAGACATCATCAGTGTCACTGCCATGACTATCAAAGGACAACTCAATTAAAAACAGCAAAACACCACAACCATTTCTTTCTCAAATATGAATTATTGATATCTTAGGTTTGGTTTAATCTTCGTCTCCACTGTTTAACCACAGTAGCCCGCAAGCAGTCTTGAAAGGGCATTCTACTGATTTATCTGTTTCTGAATGTAGAAATGTTGTAAACAAAGTCATTTAGATTAGTTCCATGTACTAGTCTACAATTATGCATTTTTAGAATGGCACATATATACACAATCTCAAGCTTAAATCAATACAGAGTAGACAGAACATACAAACAAATTTAGATTTCAGCAAAGCTGAAATCATTCATATACAGTAATCCCCCATTTTTACGCAGATCAGGACTTGCGGATTCAGTCACTTGGGAATTTTTTGAGAACCGAACTCATAGTTTTACATGGAAATCCTGACAATAACGTGGAAACTGCAAATATCGCCTTTTTGCTTTTTTATGTTTTCGCACAAGGGGACTCGTTCACCTCGCTGCGGTGTCCCAATACTTCTGAGATGCATATCTTGGTGGGGAAAGTGCTCAGACAGATTGAACTCCACAGTTCGCTAGATCTCCAGGAGACCTTTCCAACGAGCCCTCATTTGTATTTTTAGCCCGAGTACATCAGGTTTTATTCTCTGAAAACCGGGTGTCCCAATACATTTGTCACGCAGCCTTCCGAGTTGCATATCTCGGCGGGTAATTTACATTCAAAGACAGGTGAAAAGAGGTGAATACGTGTTTACCTTTACATTTTCTTTAAGAGTAATGCATAATGCATAATTGGGGGCATATTTAGGGTTTACACTATAAAAATAGGCTTTTTTAGGCATTTCTTATAACCAAAACACAACAACGTGGTTTGGTTTACTCGGGTGCTGTATATATAAGTGTGTGTGTGTGTGTGTGTGTGTGTGTGTGTATTTATGAATGATTTTGTTGACATCTCAACGATTGACTTATACTGGAAATGTTGCCCTTTAAATGTGGGATGTTCCGATGTTCTGTAAACTCTGTATTGATTTCAGGTTGATATTTAAGCAGATTCCCTGTTCAGTTGTTGGCGGGATTTGGTGGCATGACACATAATGGTATGACCCACTGAGGCCCTGTGCATCATCCAGGCCACCAAGAACATCAAACACACTAGTGGTGTTTTCTGTAGGCCTCCCCAGGCCCCTCTCCATATTTCATCATTTCACATCTGAATTATTCACAGGTGCTCTCTCCCTCTTTCTCTCTCTCTTTTCTTCTCTCTTTCTCTCTTAATCTCTCTGATGTGTAGTGGTGCAGCCCACACCATGAAAGCATCAAAGACACAGGTCCTTGCTTCAGTAAAGGGAAAAAAGCCTATTTTCTCTTAACCCCTTGAACCCTAAGCTTATTACTGAATAGTTATTATTCTTATGGCTGACCATTTAGCGGCTACTATGAACTGACCTTTTTATGTTCTGTCCACAGATTTGAACAAGCTGTACAGTATTTATAACGACATGAATTTTAGTTTGTAATTTAGGTTAAATACATAATAGTGAGTCTCTGGTTTAAAATGCAGTGCTGACTAGATTGCAGCTGATTGGAAATGACAGCAGTGAATTTGTCACCTTGCTGATATTGGCCTGCCTGACAAAAATTTACATTCATGTCCAAACAGTGTGACCTTTCAGACAATTCATCAAAAAGCAGTAAAGGAACTTTAAATAAATGAAAACATACATACATGCATACATACATACATACATATAAACATAAATAAATAAATCTATATATACTAGGGCTGTAACGATACAGCAAACCCACGATTCGGTTCATATCGCGATTCTTTGGGGGGGTGGGGGTGGAGGAGAGGTTAGTGCTTAGCGCAAGCAGTACCATTCAAGATGCCATTTTGTGTTGAGTCCTCATGTTTACCACAGAATTATGAATCAATAAATGCTTCGACACCGCTTCTTTTGCATTCAATCTGTACAGAAGATTCCAAGTAATCGCCACAGGCTGCAGAAACGATTCTTCAGCTACCGGTTCACCATTGTCCAAAACTAAAAACATGCTCCGCCCAGCTGGCCAAAATAGCACAAAAACAAACTTTCCAGCAATTTTATCACAACCAGCCAGCTTACAGACACTTATCAAGCAAAGTGTCATAATTTCCTTTTACTAACATTTGAAGAATTTCAGCTCAGACATGCGTGCCTCCCCAGTGCGTCTCTTCAAACAGTCGCTCCTATTTCCCCTTGAAATTCTTATTTGCTGGACAGTTATCCCCATCAAATGTCCTCAAATATCCTGAAATATCCTGAATTTGAACGTTCACTCGCTCACGTGCAATAAGACAAAGATCCTTTGGGGTACAGATGTCCTACTTTCACCCCCTAGCAGCAAAAGACGGGAAGGATAACTCTGGAATTAGGAAGGGGTGGGGGTGTTGTGATTCGGCCTCCTCACACCTTGACACGGGTTCGTGGACCTGGGTATCGCAATTTCGGTTTTGTATCGTATATCATTTTTTATATATATATTATGCACAAACACACAAAGGTCCACTCAGATTATAAAGTATTTGGGTATTTTGGACTAAACATTTGTGTAAATAAATATTGATGTGTGTGTGTGTAGGAAGAGGAGGTGTCGCCTCAGCTCTTCACCTTCCATGAAGCTGTGTCTCAGCTGGTGGAGATGGAGGAGCAGGTCCTGGAGGACCACAGAGCTGTGTTTCAGGTACAGCACTGGCATTAGCATGATCATGTCAGTCCTCATTCACACAGGCCTTCTTCACGTTTGACATGAGGACAGGTGGATGCTGAAAGGACTTACTGTTACTGCGCTTAACTAAGACTTTTATATATAAACATCAGCACTTGCTCTTGTTTAAGCTCCAGGGCATCTTTAACCTCTTCAACCTCTTAAGATTGTTTGCACTAGCTAAGGTTGTATTTTAATGTGTATAAAATGCACCTTTGTAAGTTAAACATCTAAATGTGATTGTAAATTTTAGAGCTTGGCTCAGCTTTGTTTTCTTTTGGGGTGTTGATGTTCTGCCTGCTGGCATGTCTCCACATCAAGCCTAATAAATTTAAAATTAGTGTATAAAAATGTCTAGGGACATTTTAAAACTGTGGTTTGATATGACTGACTAACCAATCTCAATGTTCCACTACAGGAGTCTATACGCTGGCTCGAAGATGAAAAAGTTCTAATAGAGATGACCGAGGAGGTGGACTATGATGTGGATTCGTATGGAACGCAGCTTGAGCAAATTTTAGATCAAAAGATTGAAGTGTTAACAGAGCTCAGAGGTAATAAAATTGGATTATCCTGTAGTTACAAAAGCTTGAGCTTCAGGGACAAAGACAGATACTTTCTTTGTACAAAGACAGATACTTGATATAGTGCAGTGGTGTTAAATCTTATCTGAAAATGTTCTTAAAAATAATACAGCAGGAGATGTGTACGTGTGTAAGTGGAATCTGCGGAAAAGATGTTCAGGATAGTATATAAAGCTGTGTGTCTGACCATCTTGGTTAATTTAATTGCTGTAATTTGTCTTTCTCCTTCTCAAACAGATAAAGTGAAGGCATTTAGATCTGCTCTTCAAGAAGAGGAACAAGCAAGTAAGCAGATCAACCCCAAGCGACCACGAGCCCTCTAAAGCCCCCCTGGTTCTCCTTGGTGTCCTCTGACTTCTCAACAGTGTTCCCTCAGTACTGCTTCAGCCTCCAGCCACTAAAAGAGAAAAACTAGAGTTTTTTATGCTTTTCACCCTCAACTCCGTGTACATAAGTATCTTTACACTTGATGTTGTGACCATTCCGTTTCGTTTCCAGGAGGGTTAATTAAGCACATTTTGAAGTCTAAAGTATTCAAATTAATTTCGGTTTGCACTAAAATTACTTTTGTAATACTTTACAATTTAAAGGCCATGTTACATGAGGGTGATGGCTAAGAGACATTTTAAATTAATGCATGCACATACCAGCTATGATTGTACTTATGCATTCTCCTAAACCTGACCATGTCCACCCATTGAGCCTGTAAATAACGTTTACATTAGAAACGGCTGCTTTTAAAATGCCTACTGACTTCTCGATTTACAAAACAGCAGCATTGATATGAAGGGATATCAAAGCTTTACGTTTACAAACTCAGCAGAGTTGCTTTCAGTGGCCATCAGCAGTAGATAGTGATTAATAATAAGTCAAAGCATTTGTTGTTTGACTGCTGGAAATGGGGCGAGATGACTAATTTGGCTTCTTCTCGGTTAGAATGATCTCAGTGGCTCTAGCGTCATCAGAGACTGACCCAAAGAAGAAGCTGTTTGCTTGACACTTTTAAATGTAGGTAGAGATCCAAACACAGTGTTCAGGCATGTTTCTTAAAGCAGGATTTTTCAGTCTGTAGGAATGCAACCCATTTTTCTGAACATTCTGAATAATTCAAAATGGAGAGTGGTTTGATATGAAAGAGTATATTGGTGAAACTCCGCAATTTCTGCAGTGGCAGTGAATGGAATGTCTGTGATGCAAATCTAGCCATTTTATATGCTCTCCAAAACAACTGGTGAACCTACAGGCGTCTTCCAAGTTTTTATATATGATGCAGATTTAATATAGTGGCTTTTAAAAAATACACCTTAGGCCAAAACTTTGTAAAACTATTATGAATGTCCCAGGAATCAAGCAGTGTATCTGTGTCCGTTTGTCACCACTGTGAACAATACAGACTCTCTAGAAGAGCATTTCGCACGACTAACTTTTCTTGAATTTTTTTTAAAATGCAGACTTCCCCATTAACCATGAAAAGGGTTGAAAGACAGTCCTTGTCTTCCATTGGCCACCTGAGAAATCCTGCTTTATGAAGTACCCCTGGTTTATCCTCACTGACTGTCACAGTCTTTAAAAAGGAAAGTATTTTCTGGTTCTTCAGTACATTCCTGGGAAGAACCCTACTAGTTGATACGCTCTGCGTAAATCGAGGAATCTGTGAACCCGTGGATGAGCGCCGCCCCGATGCCATCCTCGCCAGTGTACCGATTTAGTTTGTTTTTGTACGATCACACCGTGTTCAGTGTTTGTTTGCTACTGAATTGTTTACAGAAGCAATCGGTATGTTCTGCTGACATTTCCTTCTGACTCATCTTGTAAAAAAGAAAGAAGAAGAAAATCATCTCATTATAAAGCTGTTTTTAAAAAGATAAAAGATAAAAAGTATAGCACTGATCCTGGGAGTTTTTGCGGCGGTGTAAACCTGTATGGTAATGTGCGTGTGACATAAAGAATAAAGAAACATGACGACCGGATCTGTTACTGTTGGATGTTTCTTTACGGTCCAGTGGTGCTAAATCCTGTCTCTCTTCCTCCTCACTTCAGGTAATAATATATAGGCACAATTTTGTATATACTGCCATACACACACGCGCATTGTATATATTCATGTATACACACACCCACAGTGTGTGTGTGTATATATATATATATATATCCTCTTACTCTGGTTTAAACCAGGATCGTATAAGAAAGATCTCGTAACAAAGCATGTTTTTGAGCAAGATGGACTTTGCTGCAGAGAACTTCTAGTCTTCAAGATAAACACCCCCAAAAAGGACTTGGCCAGTGTGAGGCTTGGTGGAGTAGTGGGAAAGTCCTTGACTCTAATACAAGAGGATGTTGGTTCAAATCTGGTCTAACATGCATGATGCTGAAAGGAACCAACTTTTAAGACAGTTAAACCTAACAAACTCAAAACACTAGAAGTCGGCTAAGTTTTTTTGTTAGTTCCTACTGTCTAAAAAGTTCGACGCCGTTTTTCGCACAGCAAAACCCCCATGTGTCTCTTGTTTCAGGCTCTATAACCCCAGCGTCTCATCGCTCAGGAGCCCGGGGGGGGCAGACGAATTAGTTCCCCCCCCTTTCTGTGGAATTGGTGTTTGTGGAGACCCCTACTCAGGATTTGAACCCATGACCTCCCAATCTTGGAGACATCGCTCTTACCACTGAGCCACAGGATCCCACAGCCAACATGCCTTTTTTTGGAAATTTGACTTTCATATGAGGTCTGATGCTCAAGACATAAAGCTAAAGGCTCAGATTAGAACCCCAACCTCCTGGTTTTGGAGCTAGAGCTCTTACCACTGAGCCACAGGATCTCATAGCACATGTGCCTTTATGTTGGCCATTTTACTTTCAGATTAAATTCGACATACAAGACATAAAAACCAGATTAGATCCCACGACTTTCTGTTCTTAAGACCACTGCAATGTTTTTATGATATTTGACTTTCAGATGAATGTGACATGCAAGATATAAAGTAGACAACTCAGATTTGATCCCAAAACCTTCTAGACTAGAGCCCACAGTTTAAACCACTGTACTATAGAGCCTGGCCAGATGGTTGCCTTATTTTTCGACATTTGACTTTTAGGTGAAGGTTGACTTACAAGACATTAAAAGAGATACACTGATTAGATCCTACAACCTTCCACTTTTGAGACCATCTCTAAAGCCAGTGAGCTACTGAGCTTGACAAGCAGCCCAACTTATTTCAGATATATGACTTTCAGATAAAGTGTGACATGCAAGAGATAAAGTTGGAGACTCAGGTTTGATCCAACAACTTTCTATTTGCAAGACTGTAGCTTTAAGGGTGAGCCACCGAGCTAGGCTGTAGGAACAGCTCATTTTTAGAATATTTGACAGCAAATCAGATTAATAGTGTGCTGCAAGACCTAAACATAAACACTTGGGTTTGATCCCACAGCCTCATGCTTCTCTAGTCACAGCTTAAACAAGTGAGCTATGCGGCTTGACGAGCAGTGATGCCCTTTTCCCCTATATGTATCTTTCAGATTCCTACATCATCTCAGCCTGAAAACTGTCTGAGTTTGAAATGAACAAGTCACTGAAGTGAGCCAAAGTCCCAACAATTAAAATATCATAAAAAGTTGGTTAGGTTGCAGCGGTCTTAAGAAAAGAAGGTTGTGGGATCTAATCTGGTTTTTATGTCTTGTATGTCACATTTAGTCTAAAAGTAAAATGGCCAAAATAAAGGCAAACGTGCTATGAGATTCTGCGGCTCAGTGGTAAGAGCACTGGCTCCAAGACCAGGAGGTTGGGGTTCTAATCTGAGCCTTTAGCTTTATGTCTTGAG
>JBBPCY010000035.1:12893510-12905964 GCA_037974405.1 Brachyalestes nurse
GGGGATGCGGCATCTCTGCCAATACCCCCCCCCCCCCACACACACACACACACCATCCAAATAATGAATATTTTCCCCATTAAATATGAATATGAGGAAACTAACAGGGTGGCAGGCAGCTGAGAGCTCTGTCCAGGTCTGGAGGGGGGTAATGGACAATAACGCTAGAATGTTCCATTTTAAGCCATTCACAAACATGAGACACCCCATGAAAGGAAACTCAGTGTTTCATGGCCTGATTGGAGCCCACTTTCCTGCCAGTAGTCCGATTCGCTCGGGCTCATGATGGATTGCATTTACACCCAGCTGACAAATAGCCACGTCGATACAGACAGGGCAAATGTCCATACTGTCTGTCCATTCTTAAAGGGATACTTCTAACAAATTTGAATTCTAACCTGGCCAGGTTTGTCAAAGCTGGGGGTACAATCAAAGAATCTTATAAGAAGTTTTACTTTGCTCCACAGTTCGTGATGTTCATTTGTCTATAAGTCTCGTGTCTATGTTAGTCATAACCATATGGATAATTATAAATTATAAATGAATTGAGCATGAATTTTGTAACCACAGAAAAACTTAGAGGCCCTTCTCCTCAATGGTATGGGGATCCATAGAAACTGTATGTGCACGGAGCCCAGAAAAATTCTGAACACTCCTAATGCTGATTTAAAGCTGATAGGAACCCGTTAGCATGATTAATTTACATAAAAGTAAGCCACCTCTACATTTTTACCATTCATGGAAATATCTCCAAGTGTTTTGCCCTTGGTTCCAATCAGTCATTTAATATAAAAATACTCCCATAAGACTCCAAAATACTTTGTATTTTTTATAGATAATACAACCATAAAGTGCACGCTTCAAATGCTGTAGTAAAAGATTCTATTAAATCTCATCCTAACTTTAACTTTAGAGCTGCACAATATACTCTCTGTTGAGCTGCAATGCTGATATCACAGAAGGTTAAAAACATGCAAATGAGCCTCGAAGCATCTGTGGCCAGCTGACCAATCACAGCAAATTATGTCAAATTATTTTGGCTACTCTTTAACTATTAAAGCAACTGAGGTTTCCGTATTTGGGCTGTATGGATGGGGAAACATGCATTTTGAAATTTTAACCATTTTTTTTTACATATTTCAAGCCTCTTTAATTACAGATAGCCAATGATATTGGCCCTTTTATATATAGAATAATTTTCTATACACATCTACCTCATCTATTTCTTATATAAACCCAGTGAGTTTTATTTCATAATCTGTTAACAGTCAAAGTATACCTCTATGGAGGTATACCTCTATGGAGGCTATCAGAATAAATACCTGGACCTACAAGTTCATGATTACTGCTTTATCTCGGCTTTGAACAGACTTTTAATCTTACCTCTAAGAGAGGCTATTTTAACCTGGACTATTCTTATTTTCAGCTGAACAGTTCAACACTGCTGTCGTTTACACCGCTCATTAGCTTCTGAAGCTGTGTTTCACTGCCTCAAGTTAAAGAGGTGTAAACGGAGTACAATGCAAAACATCATTTTAATTTATCTTAATTTGAGTTGTAGCTGCCAGTGAACCTTTAAAACATGTCTTGTTTTGCCCAGACCTCAGTATTTCAGATCAGATCATGACACATCTTGGTTGGTTAGCAAGGCTTTTGGGAAGCGTTATGCTTTGATCTCCAAATCTCTCAAAATTTTCACCCAGGCCTATGCTTTTCCAGCGGCAACAGAGGAAGGGAAATGAAGCTGAGAATCATGCAAAAGGGTTTTTTTAGAGGGAGAAAATGCCCACTGTATCTCACTCCATGCCCATCACCCCTGATCCTGCATCTGCCTCCAACTGACCTCACTGTGGAGCACCTCCAGCTCGTCTTCAGCAAAGGATAACAAAATCAGCAGAGTAAAAGTTGCCCTGGCAACGTGCCTGCATCATCGTGACCTCTCCCTTCGCACCCCCACCCAACCACCCCACCCTTCGTTTTCTCCCTCACACACACACACACACTGCAAACAAATGATTGCACAGAGTGCCACACTCTTGCTGATGTCATCCGTAACCATAGCAGCCAGAGCTCAGCTGTGACGCTGTGATGGTGATGGTGAAGGACGGGAGGGGTGGAAAAGCAGCAGTGAGAGGAACCGTGGCATTCTTGCTGACGAATGGGCTTCCTCGCCTTCCTTGCGAGGCGGTTACATTCCCTCTCCACCAGAACACTCCAGAAGACAAGTCTAACCGCAATCCTACACAGTCTGATTGCAAACCTGAGAATTAGAAATGCTGTTAAAACATGAGCTATCTGTGTATCTTTCTGTATTTTCTGTGGGGTTTCTCAATTCTCTTATACTGTTAGATCAAATAAGAACATGATCTAAGCCAAAAACTAAAGCCAAAAACAGGAATTTGATTATCAAATGTACCACATAATTACATGTTTAAGATGTCAACAAAGTAGTTTGATGTGACACTTCCCCATTCTAGAGAAACTTCCCGAATCAGAATCTGGAGGTAAACGAGGCTTTAAATAGAGCAGCATGAACGGCAGTTTGAACTGTCTAGAACAGTGGTAAATGGGTGAGCTTTAAACAATATTGTGAATGTGGAGAACATGCTGGAACAGTGTGAATAAGGGTGAACACTGTAAACAGTATGAAAGAGGGTAAGTATTTTTGAA
The DNA here is from genome assembly GCA_037974405.1 of Brachyalestes nurse. Classification (NCBI taxonomy): domain Eukaryota; kingdom Metazoa; phylum Chordata; class Actinopteri; order Characiformes; family Alestidae; genus Brachyalestes; species Brachyalestes nurse. The sequence goes on from JBBPCY010000035.1 coordinate 12,896,181, forward strand.
CAGTATTAATGAATGAGTGTGAATATCTTAGAACAGTATTAAAGACGGTGAGAATACTAAAACATGAAAAGGCATTTGAACAGCCTGAGACAGTGTTAAAGGGGTGCGCTTTCAAAACTGTTGTGAATGGGGAGAACATTCTAGATCAGTATAAATGAGGGTGAGCATTCTAGAACTGTATGAATGGGGTGAGCATTCAAAAATGGTGCGAATAGGGAGAATATAATAGAACAGCATAAAAGGGGTTTGGAATGGTCTAGAACAGTAGGTAATGGGATAAGCTTTCCAAAATTTTGTGAAGGTGGAGAACAATCAAGAACTTTATGAATGAGGGTGAGCGTTCAAAACTGGTGTCAATATGGAAAATATAACTTAGAACAGCCTGAATGTGAGGGTGAATGTTCTGGAACAGTGTGAATGAAGCAAGCATTCAAGAGTGAATGGGGAGAACAGTCCTGAATCATGTGGATGCAGCTTCTCACAGCATTAATGAAGGGTGCCTGTTTGAACAGTCTGAATATAGTGTAACACTGTAGCACAACGTGAACATTTTACAACTGTGTGAATGAGTACATGGAAAAAAACACTAACAGCGCTGTCCATATTAAGCAGCATACTTCCACCACAATCCAATTATAAGTGTATATAATATGGTAGTTGGCGGTTTGGGACAAAGCCTGTTTCTGCTGGATCGGTATACACTGGCCTTTACTGTCACTCTTGATCAAATAAATCAATAACTCTTAGAGATTTAAATTCAACTTTGAATGCGTATGCATGCTTGGTCAGAAACTATAGTTCCACCAACCATCAACAAATAAAAAAACAAAAAGTGCACATCGCCCAGGTTTAGATTTTAATTTTTAGTTACATGCACACAATGGTACCTTATAGGTGAACTACTGCCCTCGTTAAGTCAAGAACCCACTTTAGGTTGGACATGGAAATGTTTGGTTGCCTTTTTGCCAATTGTTAATATTACTGATAATGACGAATAACTACACCTAAAATGAGCAAAGTCTCTGAATGTACCATCAATGAGACATAAGGTAAGACAGACAAATCACTTTTCATCAAATCAGCTCTACCTGCATCCTTCATGACTGCTTGTCACCATGTATCTCCACTGAAGCATGCTGTCCACAGCACTGGCCACGCTGCAGGTCACTGTGGCTGCTAGAAACATCTGCCTTTGCCCCTCCTATAGCCATTCTGACTCATAGCGTTGAGCTAACAAGACAACCTGACACCATCAGGAGGAATCCACACACAAACACAGGAGCCAGAAAAAGGCTTTAATACTACACCAGCAGGGTCATCTGCTACGGCGTCCATGTGCCAAGGTGGGTGCATTTCCTGCACACAGTCATTAGGCACCAACATGTCACACAGGCTACAGCAGATGGCTGCCTTAAAAAAACAAACAAACAAACAAACAAACAAACAAAAGATCTAATATTGACTTCATCAAGGACAACGAGCTCCGAGTATGTACTACTTGGCAACACCATGAAATAAATGACTTGAGCCAGATACAATATCACTGTACTGTTCTCTAAAATAAGAACATCTACTCCAAAAAGTCGAGAACAACACAGCACTGTTAGAATTGGCAGAATTGGTCCATATGAAGACAGTGAATAGAAACTCTTGTGATTAAAAAAAAAGAAAAGAAAGAAAGACAAAAAGAAAAAATGGTATACTAGTCATTACGAAATAGACTATCAATTTGGATCAGGGCGATATCATTTATCAAGATATGCTCCTTGTCGTCAGGCCAGAACCAAACTTCATCTCAAGCACACAAACACTTCAAACAAACACTGTTTCTCCCGACCTTACATTGTAAAACACGTCAAGATGTGATTCATAATGCAGTGCAAGCTGCAGTCTGTCAACAGGCTTTGATGAGTCTCTTGCAGAACACACACACACACACACACACACACACACACTATATACATATTTTTTATATGCACATGCCTATGTATCACATTTACAGCATTTGGCAGATGGGTGCTTTGCAATGCCTCTCACACTGGTAAGCCTAGACCTAATGTCGAGGCTAGTAGACAAAGACTCTATCGGAGATCTCCACAAGGATCCTCTCAGATCACACACCCAGAGGACAGTTTTCTTTTTTAAAACTGTGAAACGTCTCAACGCAGGTCTTGGACCTATGAGAAGATTTTTACATCTCTCTGGTAAATGGAAGAGTTTTAAATCTAATGGAGACCCACAGGAAGCCAGTGAAGGTCTGCAATAGTGGAGTGGTGTGTGAAAGAATTTTGATGTATTGAAGATCAGATGTACCCCTGCATTCTGGATGATTTGCAGAAGTCTTGTGGTCTTCAAAGGAAGCTAATCCATAAATATTTACACACACACACACACACAAAGCCATTTCACACATGAACTACTATCCTAAACTTTTGTCCAGAGGAGACAAACATGTAAAATGTGCAAATCAGTCAGACATTAAATGGCTTTACCCTTCCAGCCCCCTGGTCCAAAGTCTACGTGATGTCAGACTTGATCCATGTATGAGCAGAGTCAGTCATTTGATGATGGTATCATGCCACTGCGGCAAAATCGGAATGAAAACATCAAAGGGTGAAGAAGAAGGGTCATTTATAAGAAGACTCCACTGAAAATGTCTAACTCATTAAGGGTCAAATAATAGTTCTGGTCTATGGCATTGATAAGGAAATTTTAAATGTACATAATCATGCGAACTGCCAACCAACTATTTATGGATAAACTACATTTTAATCGCTTTATCAAAACTGAGAAATCAAGTATAATCAAGAAACAACTAAATTCAATATAATGCAATGCAAGTTAAATATTTATGGAGCGGCAGTCCTTTAGTGTAGCTTTTTCACCCTGGGGAGAAAAAAGTGCAGGGTGCAGACTCCTTTCTCAGGCTGCTTCACTGTGCAGTGCTGTCTTGCCTGTCTGACAGCTGGGTTGACATGATGCTAATTAACCTCTTAAACCTACTGAGGGTGAGCTGAGCCTGTGGGTTGGCCAGCGGAGACCCTCAGCCTCTTACTGAGTGAACCAACCCATGTGTGCTGCTGCAGTCACGGCCTGCTCACTAGACTCCCTCAATGGAGGGAAGGAGCAGGGAAGGATTCACCTGTTAACTAGCTTTAGGATATGAACGTACCTTTTAATCTTTTTTGCTATTTGCAATTTCAGTCAAGCCAGCTACATTTAAACATTACAAGTTTCTCATAACAAGCGTTCACTTAATGGCATTTATTGTGCAGATCACCAAAGTGGTTTTCACATGCCACTAAGTGCACCGAACCAACGGACATGGGTGTTAGGTGATCGACTGGTCAGAAATTTGGCTGGGGACACAAACTGCCACAATAAAAAGCCTATCATTGTATAAAGTCCAAAATGACCCCATATGAATGCTTGATATATGCATTATCCCACTCAGGGCCAGCATGTCCAAATAGGAAAACTAGGCAGCTGCCTCTGGTGGCACACCTGTTAAATACAGATGGTCCTCATTTATTAAGGCATGTATGAAAGTGCCCAAAGATGATTAGGGATAACTCCATATGCAAACAACCTCTCCTATCTTTTGTTCAGACTATCACAATGTTCCTTCAAGGGCCCACCTGAGTGGTGCAACCATCTAAACATTTACATCATCAACAGCAAGTTTGATCCCCAGTGATACCAGAGGCAATCATGGCCAGGACAACATATGTTTTCACTCTTTTTGGGTTATCAGGACAGCCCTCTTTCTCCCCAGTTCAATGCTAGCCAACATTAGTGGTTACCTATTAGTGGTGGTTACACTTAGCATTCTCCTTAAAGCATATAGAGCTGTTCAAAGATGCTGTGTTCGAGAAAGAAAAAACGCTTCATGGAGGAAGCCCTCATCCTCCTAGTGCCGTTGGTGTAGCATGATTGGGGAAGTCTCTGAAAATATTATTAAGCAGAGGAAAGTGGAAAAACCGAAAAGGAAAAGTTCCATCAACAATGTACAGCATGACCAACTTCTCTGCACAGTTTCAGCCCAGGCCACATTCCTCAACATATATATATATAAATATGTCACAGCCTCAACGTCTGGAACCTTCCCTAAAGGGAGAAGCAGGAAGATAATTCAAGTACAGGTCTGTCAGGTTATGCTGGCTGAATGGCTTCACTGCAGAGAGAACAAAAAAGCTGGGCTGACAGCAGGAGTGTAGTACTTTCATGCAAATACTTTCCAGCCGAGATGGCCACAACCATTCCCCTTTCACTCAATTGGATTTCTGCTCAAAATAGGAACCAATTACTGCTGGAACCAAAGCTTTATTAACTGCAATGCTGGCCTCGAATCAGCATAAAAAGGATAACCTTCTGTTAAGGAATCCCTGAGAGCTGTTTACATATGCAGATCACAGATCTGGTGTCGTAAGCTCCTGTATTGATTGCTGGTGACAGCTGATGGCTATCAGCACTTTTCATCTTCTGTTGGTCTCAGCATGAGCTTATTGGAAGAGGAAGAGTTTGGATCTTTATTCCCAGCATGCTCTGAACTCCTTTCCCGTGTTCCAAAAGAACATCTCTGTTTTGCTGACAGCAAGAGAACTCTGAACAGGGCTCAAAATAAGAGGGAGTGGTTGAAAATCTTAATTTCGTTGCATGTCCATCTTTAGAACCCTAATGTATAACTGGAAAATGACTGAGAAATTGATACAGAACTATGGAACAAACCAATCTATGATAAGGAGGACAATAACGCTAATGCCCACAAGCATTAAAACTGAAAAAATCTAGTTCAATTTATCTATGCACTGGACAGTAGGACCAATGTGACACTAGTCTAAAAAACAACACTAGCATTTAATGTTTATCACATTACTACTGAACCAACGTTTCATCTTTTGTCAATCTCAGTTTGCTCAAGGAAGGGTTTGACTGTACTTGTTCCCAACGTGTTCTGAACACATCATTAGATCCCAAATGAACAGCAAGGGATTCTGGCCTATCACGACTGAGAAACAGCCAGGGAACATTAAAGACAGAATTTAAAGACGGACAAAGAACTTAAACCTTAAAGACACTAACATGGCGGACAGTAAAGCAATTGCCCCATTAACCCAAAAAGCATCACTGGTATTGATGGTTAGCCAACTGTATGTCATGCAAGATCAATTGAAACTGCTTAAAAAATACATACACTTTTTATACTAATGTTAAAAGCATGCAGCTCAAAAATCAAGCCGTTTGAGAAGGCGCACTAACCTGGATCATGTAGAGCTGGGCGATGCGGTACTCCTCCACGCTCATGGGCATGGGGATGCGGTACTCTTTGATCAGCATGTTGGGTGTGGAGCAGAGCAAACGTACCGCTGGGTCAGGCGGAATCCACCAGGCAGGCCCTAGCTTAGGGGTGTCAGAGAGCTGGAGCTACGTTCATCCCTCAGACCTGAGCGAGAGGAGGGAAGAGAAAGACACACTGCTATCAGTTTTTTCCATCTCCAGAAATGTGCCAGATGTCTGTGCTTGCCATCATGAAGGTGTGTTGACAGGACACAGAGGAGGGCGGTGAGAGACATCACACACAAGGACCAGAAAAAGAAGATAATGAATAGATGCTACAATGCTGAAACCAAAACATTAAATGAGCTCTCATTATGAGTCCTACAAGAATGCAGTCTACTAAAAGCTTCCTTCAGAAGGATCTAGCCTGCTGCTTTCAAATTACATTTCTTCCAACCAAACTAGACTGAAAGCAAATGATACTACAGTGAGTGCAACCTACTAACAGTCTTGTTATTGCACAGCAGAAGTAACGTAATGCCACCTTAGACTTAATACATACCATTTTAATATTCAGCGATCAGCCATAACATTAAATTGTTACAATGGTCTCTAGCAAAGAGGGGTATATTAGGCAAGTAAACAGTCCGTATTTGAAGCTGGTATTGTAAGCAAGAAAAACTGGGTGAAAAGATATGAGACACTTCCACAAGGGCCAAATGGTGATGTCTAGACGACTTGACATCTCCAGAACAGCAGGTCTCGTGGGGGGTTCCTGGTGCGCAGTGGTCAGAACCTACCAAATATGGTCTATGGAAGGAGAACCAATGAACCGGAGACAGGGTCACAAGGCTTACTGATGCCTGTGAGGAGTGAAGACCATCTGGTCTGGTCTCACAGAAGAGGTGCTGTATCACAAATGCTGAAGAAGATCAGGCTGCTCTGATCAGATCAGAAGCCACAGCGCAGCATACCCTGCTGTGTATTGGGCTGTGTAGCTGTAGATCTATCATAGTGCCCATGCTGACCCCTGTACATTGCCGAAAGCTCCAACAATGGACATCAAAACTGGACCATGGAGTGATGGAAGAAGGTGACTTTGTCTAATGAATCACATTTTCCTCTCCATCATATGGATGGCCAAGTGTGTGTGTGTGTGTCACGTATCTGGGGAAGAGACGGCATCAGGACCCACTATGGGAAGAAGGCAAGGCGGTGGAGGCAATGTGATGCACTGGGAGATGTTTTGCTGGGAAACCTTGGGTCCTGCATTCATGTAGGCATTACTTTGCCACCTTGTTGATGCTTTTCCCTAATGCCCGCGCTCTCAGTAGGATGATGCCCCCTCATACCACAAACACTGGGTTTAGGGACGGGTTGAGGAACACCAAAAAAAGTTCAAGGTGTCAACTTGGTCTTCAAATTCCCCAGATCTCAATTCGATGGACAAAATCATCCAATCCAAGGAGTTTATTCAAAAGTAAACAATTTAAGGGGGGGAATCCCTACCGACAGCTACAGTTTATGCAGTTAAAAAACACTAGCTGTTTACAGGCTCTCTGAAAATTGTTTTTATAACACATTTACTCCTACATTTATGCCATTTAGCAGACGCTCTTACCCAGAGTGAGTAAAAATTCTGCTTTGATGTCTACTCTGAAAATATATTCTCAGCAATCCTTTTAACGAGTTTGAGTCCACAATATGCTGGATCTTAGATCAGCCAGAAACAAGAATCAGTGTTTACAGCAAGAACAAAAATTCAAAATACTTGATACCTAAATAGACATTTGCACATACAAAAATAAGACACTGCATAATAGATGTTCTAGGCATTTAGGTGCAAGATACACACAGAAGGACTGAGATACGCGGACTGCATGATCAAGATCAAGTTGCATTACATGCATGCAGCACAAGCGTGACGTAATTAGACCGGAGAGAATGCTGCCCTAGAAGCCATGTCTAATATTAGAGACACCATGTGCTTTCCTCAGTGGGGTTCAAGCCCTTTCTTTTGATGATTCCAAATGATCAGGCCAGTGATTGGTATACTGGTGGCGCTGAATGCTGAGTGGTTGAAACACCTTTATCTAGACACCTTATATCTTTAGGCACTTTGCAGTAAAACATTTGTTTCTATTTAATTTAATACACTCAATATGCCAAAGGTAAGACAGTTTGACATGCATCAACTTAGCAGCTGTGCTTCAAAGTAATATATAAAGAAATGAGGGATTGCGTAAGACTTTTGTGTTGTATATTCAGTGTTGTATATTTTTATATATCTCTTTGATTTTGTAGACTTCATATAGAAAAATTTGTCCATGTGCAGATTGTCGAACAGCATTAAAGTACAATAAAATATGTTAACAGCTGTAAGTCATTATTTTTATTTCGTTTATTTTAATGAGTAATGTTTTTTTAACTGTGATTTGTTTGCCATTTGCTTGCAGGAGAGGTGTTTACTCAAACCTACGTGACATAATTTAACACAATAAGGATTTCATCACACTGCCAACCTTACTGCAGTCCTCAAAAGCCTATTAAAGCAACAGGGAAATATATATTTATGTCACTGTTTTTAGTTTGAGCTCCCACGCATGGAAGACATCCACCTGTTGATGGCACCACTGTCCACCCAGCAGGAAGAGACCTGAGCAGGTCTTCAGTGCCATCACATGACATGGGGGCGCTTAGTGTAAGACGGATTATCCACGGGCATGATACACGACTCTTCTTCAGGAGAGTGGGTGCGGGAGACAACTGTGTGTGTGTGTGTGTGTGTGTCTGTAACTGGAGGAACTGCATTAAATGCACATTTAGCATACACTTCGATATTGTCATCAGTCACAGATGCATTCCTGCCCCAATGTGTTGACCATTTACTTAATATTCGATTGAAGAGGAGTGCTAGATTAACCACGTATATGCACATGGATTATTTATGACAATATAATAAAGAGCATGTTATAAAGGTGCAGTTCAGTCCAGGCAGCAAAGAACTACAAATGCTTAGAAATCCTTTTCTTTGGTAAGTGACACCAGCTTGTGATTGACAGAATGATTTTATGAGGTTAATGTTAAGCAAGGCATAGAATCACCCTGATCTGACGAGACATGGCCTTACAAGATTAGACTGAGAAGCTTCTCAAGCGGTTCTTGGCATGAAGTGTTCACTTCTAGGAAACTGCATGTCTCATTTAAGCATGTTGTCTTTCAATATCCAGTCTTGAAAAGGCTGGGCACCAAGAGTGGTTCCTCTGCACCAAAAAAACCCCAACATTTTTGGCACTTTCATTTTCATGAGTGTATGAATTTAATAAAATCGTCTGTAAGATTAAACAGGACATCTCCAGGCACCTTTAATTGTGCGCTATGAGTACAAGCTGCCTGTTCTGGTTTTCAGATGTTTCTCAAGATCATGATTAGCTGGATCAGGTGTGATTAGGGCTGGAATTAACAGAGCAGCTGGGTAGCAAAGTTAACCTAATGACAGTTGTCCTAATGTGTATCTCCGTGATTCTATACGAGGACTGTCAGAGCCATTTCTTGACATAACCTATACTGGCCTAGGACCTCAAAGCCAAAGGGGCCCATGAGTACGTTTCACTGTTGTTGTTGTTGTAGTTTAGTAGTAGTACTGTTTCTGTTCATGTGGATTATGATTATTATAATTGTTATTTTATTTTTAATTATTATTTAGAAATAGTATTGTTACTGTTTGAGTATTATTATTACTGTGGTTGTTGTTGTTGCTGTTTATATTGCGTGTATAATGTGCATGATACCCCCAGAACAATATTTTGCATATTACTTTAGTTGAATTTACAAATTGCTACATGAAATGTATATATATACAATTTTAATCAGAACAATTAAACATTTCATTTCCCCTTTGCATTGTTAATTACTTTTTAATGACATTTGAAGTAGTCATTTTAGTTAATTACATTGTTTTTATATTTGCAACAATATGATTGGTGTGGATAGAATATTGCTAATGGACCCAAATCGGTTATTTTCATCTAAAATACTCCATTCCTTATCAGGTACATTTTAGATAATGACCTAACAGATATCTGCGCAAAACTGCACAAACACAAGTGTTATCAGAACGAAATGCATATATGTACTGCCCATTAGGCTGAGCAATAATGGTATTTATTCTTATTGAAATAAATGATGTCTCGGTATTATCACAATATGCTTATTAAAGCACATTTTGGATACAGTCAGTACTTGAACTCTTACAAACTGCATGTTTTATTACAGGGTATAATTAGCCCATTTAGCTCTCGTTGTTAATTTGCTTTAGTGTAGTGTGTGAAATGGGCTATTTAGCAAATCCCTTGTGAACAAATTCAAATCTACAGTACTGTGCAAACGTTTCTTCATATTTTGCTTCAAAAGAGCCAGGCTTCCTTGTATTTTAATGTAGTCTTGAGGAACAGTTCTCCAGGCTTCCTGAAGGACTTTCAATGACTCTCATTTTCAGTCCAGTCCC
>JBBPCY010000035.1:12912319-12923553 GCA_037974405.1 Brachyalestes nurse
TTGGTTACAATTTAATGCTATGGGCACAATTTCTGTTTACATTTTGATGAGCTATGTCTATATTCTTTATTTCTGTTCACAACCTAGTGTAATGGTCACAATTTTTGTTGAATAAAACGGGAGCTTACATCTCACTGCTTGTATTTAAAAAACATAAAAATGTGAATGTATAAAATTGATGGGATGCATTGTGATGCATCAAGATATCGAATCGAATTGAGTTGTATCGGTGACATGATAATCGTAATCGAATCGAATCGTGAGGCCTGTGAAGGTTCACACCTCTAGCACACACATGCACACAGTTGCACACACACACACACACGCACACATACACACAATAAAACCATTTTAAATGCCTGAGTGCTTCTGAACACATAGTTGGAGACAGTAATGCTTTCTTCACTTTCCTCCTCAGTTTTTATGATATCCATTTCCACCTGCTGGCGACACTAAAAGTGCTGAGAAAGTGAAGGCTAACACGTGCAGAAGCCATCCACCGTATCTTTTTGTAGTGCTGCTACCATGTCACTGGACAGGGTGAGGAATGCAGACTGCCAATTCAAGTACATCAGCTAATACAGCAGCAACCTGGCCAACACCATGCTGAGTGATGGGAGGGGGAGGGCCGCACACCCAGAGACAGTGAGGCCAATGTGATGTCTTGGACTCTCGGCTACTAGTGGGAAGTAAGCTTAAAATATTTCTACTGTGAAGGGACCAACCTGAACAGTACATAAGCCCTTTTATCATGGTGTCATCCGGTGCAACCGACCAATAGAGGGGGTATAGTAAACTGCTAGGCTAAAGGCTTAACATGGGCTAAAGGGTGTCATTAGCTGAAAAGACAGACTGTTCCACATTTCTCTTTCAATAACAACCTGCACTAAAAGGACTTTAGACTGCTACTGACTGCACAGCAAGCAATGAGGACTCTGAGGCCCTGGGTTCAAAGGGTTAACATTAGCATGTTTTGTATACCAGTGTATATTTGAGACTTCCTCTTTCGCGCTCTCCCCAATACATCAGTGTGATTTTGGTCAAAGTGAGTATCTGTTAGAGCTGCACAATAAGAACACTTCAGACCCTACATGGAAAACATGCTACTAAAAACAGCCTGTGTTCAAAATCAGTTTTTGTGATGTCACAAAACCAATACACTGATTCTGGCTGCAGCACCCATCCATGCACCAATTTGACAATACCTTCAATGGATAAAGATTAAAATAATTAGACTTTTGTTGGATTACATGAAAGACCTCGATTTATCAGAACACCCAGTAACTCAATTGTTGCTGTGATTGGTCACCCTGTCAGAAACACTGTGATTGGTTAAAGGCTCATTTGCAGCCTTTTCCCATTTCAGTATTGCAGAGATTGATGTTGTGATAACAACTAACAGATGGTATATTGGCAGATCTAGACTGTGTTATCTGTGTATGTGGAATTCCAGTGTAAAGGTTATAAACAGCAAATCCGAGACTTCCTCTTTCCCGCTCTCCTCATCAGTCAGTGTGATTCTAGATACTCAGTGTGAGTATCTGTTAACTGACGCAACACAAATAGCAGCTGGTGTTCTCCGATCGTGTTGACCTGTCCAGTGACGCTGTGCTGGCAGCGTCTGGCTTCCTATATCTAAGAGGGAGCACGTGCTAGCCTTCACGCTTCCAGCTTGGAAGCAGTCAGCCTTTCTTTTATTGCCTTTCTGTATCTACAGGGGGGGAGCACAAAAAATGTGTTGCTGTAGAAGAACCTGAGAGAGATACCTATCAGAGCAGCTGCGGTCTCCTCACTGTCTGTGCAGCAGCTAAATTGGAGGTAAATAAGTCTGCAATACCACAAGCATGAATAAACAGGCAAAAAGGAGGAGCAAAAAAAAAAAAACAAACGGCTGACGCGAGGGGCGGATGATGAGCTGAGGCAGTTTATTTATAGAGCAAACCCAGCTGATAGCAGCGCGCTTCTGTTCTCGTTCGTTTCTTTAAATTACTGTAATAAATCACTCACCTCGAGGGCATTTTGAGCTCAGATAATCGTCAGCCACTCACCTCGCTGGGAGTCACCACTCAGAGCTATTAAAAAGCCTCTTTCGGGGCCACTGACATAGAACCATATCCCATCGAGGCTTGCATTCCGTTTCATCCGGCAGACCGTCCGAGCCGGGAGGCCGTATATGCAGATCAGGTCACTGGAGATGAAACGTACGAGTGCTGCTCCTCTGAGTTGGGTCAAGCATCAGCAGATTTCTCAGCACTGCTGCACTTGTACAAATCTAACAGTAAAAGCATTCAGTGACATCTTTTCCTGATTGATGATTCACAGGGGCTCAGTCTAAACCAGGCCTGCATCAGCTATTAAAAACTCTAACCTGGGGCTGGAACTCTTGTGTAACAGTCAAAATATCTCCAAATTCTGTTTTCCTCTCCAAGCAGACCTTTGCCTCTTTTATTTACCCAACAAGGCAAGTAACAGCAAGAACATGTTGCATGAACATGTTCCATAAATTTTTAAAAATTGATCACATTAATATCATCACACTAGTCTGCAGATGAAGGTAAAAAAGCTCATCTGATCAATCACGCTATCTTTTGTGTTTGCATTTTTCCCGTTTTTGCTCATGTCCAATTCCACCCCCTAGCTAGATTTCCCATCATATGATGCTACCAGTGCTGGGAGAGTGAGGGCTAGCATATGCTTTTAGCACAAAAAAACACTTTCACATCAGGGAAGACAATGCAGCCAAGATATTAAAAGGCCCATATCATCTCTTTTTTATTATAAAAGGCCCATATCATCTCTTTTTTGGAAGTCTGTAAATATTGTTTCAAATTGTATGTTTCCTCCCCCATCCATACAGTCCATTAATTGAAAATAAGCTACAAAAACAGCTCGTTTTCAATTCACAGTTTTGTGATGTCACAAAATCAACACATTTAAATATACCTCCTTATTCTGGCTACAGCAGTTTAGCCTCGCCCATTCATGCATCGATTCACTAACACCTTTAATGGTTCAAAATTAGACTGGAGGTAAAAACTCCATCCGGTCAATTAGACTCTCACCTTTACCTACAGATCAGAAAGCAAACAAAAACATTGATAAAGGAGGCTACAAAAAAATTCACAAAATCACTCATTTACATGCATTCATGTAGAAGGTATCTTTGTTAATTGGCACCGGAAAAAAAAGTATCAAGAAGATTTACTCTTTTAACGTAGATACTGCAATAGCTTATCAACCATCTACTGAACTAGTGCTCTTCACCTACCAGGCACTACTGTGGGGTGATATTATGTGATCTGGAGCCCTCCAACATATACATGCACTGCTTTGCTTATGCAAATGTTAGTCAAAAATAAAATGCAAATCCAACTGCTGCTTGATAAACAAAGATAAGCAGAAAAGTATAATCAGCTCTGCTAGCAGTGAGAGGAAGCTCTGATAACCATGGGACCTTTAAGAGAACAAGTTCGCAGAGGAAGCGCAAGTCAGCAGGCCACAATGCCGTCACAGCTGGGGAGCCAGTTCCTCGTGGTGAGACAGAGCCACTAAGCAGGTGGTGTAGTGTAAATAGTTTTGAGCTGCCACTTCTGCCTACTGCATGGTAATACTGCAGCCTGTGTGATCTTATAGTTTTGTCACATGGTGGTTCATAGTATGATTTTTAGAAGCACATCAAAGGAAAACTTAGCAACAACAACGATCACTAGTAACAGTGTTAAACAGAATACATTCGTTTGTCTAAAACTGTGAAGAGGTCTAAAAAGACCAAATTATGTACTGTGGTATGGAATGTTTTGTGCTGAAAAACATGGTACAGCAATGAAAGTTGGCAGAGCATATGCTTGCAATCATTCAATATAGAATTGCACAATATGAACATCTATTAACCATAATCACAACATTAGTCTCAGCAATACTGCTTTCAAAGCATTTAAAGGTTCACGAAGATATTTTTAGAAGACCCATATTCATCCCCACGAATTTATACCATGATATATTTAACAATTTATTATAGTTCATTCTAGCATGACCATTTTCCAACTTTTGGTCAATCCCTTAGTATTAAACAGGTTATACTTTTAAGAGTGATGTATGTAAATGATTCTGAATGGCTCCCCTGTATTGCAGCTCATTCAAACAGCAACACTGGGCTGAAACACTCCTTAGAACTTCAGAGTGAATCGACAGACTAAACTTCTGTGGGCTAAATAGGAAGATATATGTAAATGTGTGACACACAAAACTATCACTGGAAAATGGGACGTTTTGAAGCTGATAGCATTCACAATATGTTGCAGTACAATCACAATACTAATATTTTATCCATATCGTGCAACCTTAATGTAAATATAAACTGTTCGAGGAAAAAATAGACTGGTAGACAGGCTCGAAAAAACCTCTGGTATAGTTACACAAAAACCTGCATTTTGTTGATGGATAAACTTGGTATTGCATGTAATAGCATTGAAAAGAATATTAGTTGTGTCCTGTGTTCTCCATTTATAGGCTCCCAGAAATGGAAACAGTGGAGTCGTCATTTCATTGTTAAATGTGCTTAAGCCACAGGATTTCGATCCTTGTGGTATGACATTTTACTACATGTGGTGTAAAAGATACATGAAGAAACAAAGCCAAAATCTCGCAAAAAAACTGGGTAAGGCTCAGTTCACTGCACTAACGACGGATACCTGGACTTCTCGAGAAACAAAACAGGTCAGTTACAGTAACAGTACGCTGCATGACTGACACACAGAAAATTAACCAAACTACTTCCCTAAGCATGGCCCGCACACTTACTCTACATGGTATTAATATATGTGTGAGGACAAAACACACACACACACACACAAAAGCAAACCCAGGAAAAACAAATGTTGCTTTTATCTGATAATGTAAGAAACACAGTTAATGCTGTGCACATTGAAGGATTTTCACCTCAAACTGGCTGTAGTTTTGCAAACAAAAAATGTATCAATTTATGAAAGTTTATTTTATTCTGTTCTTTAAAACAGTCACTGTTTATGTTTGTTTTGCACATCTTGCACAAAACTTATGTTTGATGAAACAATATGACAGAAACTAAACTGTGGCTCAAAGTGAGGACTGTGAAAAGTGTGAACTGTTACAGATGCAGTGTAGAAGTCTGAAAACCTGCACACATTCTACTAAACAAACTTTGTTGTGATGCATAGAGGTTCATTCTTCACTTCACAGTTTTGAAGGGACACTAAAGTCAAGTCACTTATTTTATATCTGTCCAAGTGTGACATCCAAAATCGTGTCAGGAGGTTTAAAAAAAAAAAAAAAGCCTTGTGACATGTTTTGGACGGACAACCCTTCATGGAATAGGTAAGATTTCCCAGGATAAAAATATGTTGCCAACTTCTCTGGGGCACTTAAAACGCCCACCTTGCTGCTGCACTCCACTACAACCACTTTTTCGGAGTTCAGCTGGAAACAGTGAGGTGCCCCCATTAATCAATGGCATGGTGGGGGTGGCTCCAGAGTGCCACACACAGCCCAATACCATTAGTGTCTGGATGAGCTCCAAAGTGCAAAGGCTGGAAAATATACAGTTGCTTCTCGCAGCATTAATGACACAGTGCCTGGAGCCTGCTATGACATAGGCTTCTCTCCCCCCAGCCCTCAGGCCATTTGTTACCAAGATTAAGCATCTATTAAGACCAACTGCCCATTTCCTGATTGCATTCATTAATAATGGCTCTCTGCCCTGTGGACAATGACTTCAGCCCACACGCAGCTGCAAACATGAACCAAAAAAGCAAAAGAGCTGGTTTTACAAAAGGAGGCGTTGAAAGTTCACACAGAAGGATAACTTTTAACTAGAGGACTTTCAGAGACAATCTGAGTTTCCAAAGGCTGATAATGTTAACGTGTGAAATGACAGTTGAACCATGACATTTTGTCACAACGTCACTCCTCAGAACACAACTGTACTATTGCACAATGGAGGGACCAGGTTCACTTCAGGCTCCCAAACACAACCTCATATAGGGGTGGCTAATAGGAGGATACGTTATCATTTAAGATTTAATCAATCAAGTTAATGATAACATATCCTCAGGCTGGGCAATGTTACAATATTTATGATTATTGTGATAAGTTACATCCCATGTTTCAGGAAGCATTTCTGAGCATATTTTAAAATCAATACTTAACAAAATACTGACCACCAACACCACTCACGATACAGAGAATATACTGAGACCTAGCTAATTGGATTTTGTGTTAAATTAAATTAAATTAAAGTAAAATCATTTACATTTTTTGACAGCATTTTTTAAAGGTGCCCCACAGACAATTTTCTGCCTCTCCCAACTCAACAAACGACATAAATGCTGTGACATATTATGCAAACTTGCTTTAAGTATCTTGATATACAAGGAATTTCCTCTGGAATTAATAAAGTTTTCTGATTCTGATATTTTGCCACTTCTAGTAACTATACACTTTTCTGAATGTCCTAAAAATTTTGCTGAAATAATTACACTAATATGTCAGTAATTACAATGTACAAACAGTGCAAAACAAAATCATTTAAGCTCAATTTAGGGAGATCAATGATGTTTCAGTCACATTTCAGTGGAAATTAAAAGGCCGCTGTGAAGGCAGTCACCATCTGAGGTAAGAGTAATAGAGTTATAAAGTGAAAAGATTACAGATAGCTAATGGCTTTAGCTCATTCAGAAAGCAGAGTTTGCATTATATACACATTATTACATCCATTACTGCATTGCATTACATACATGCATCACATTATTGCTACCACTGCTTCAGAATTACAACGTCGAAATTACACTCCTCTGTAGAGGGCTCTTAATTTGAAACAACAAACAAAACCCAGAAGAACAACAAAACTTCCTACTACTGCAAAAACAAACAAACAAAAACAGGGGACAGGCTAGAAAATATGAAATAAATGGTCACCACAATATCAACACTGGCCAATGCCCAACACACACATCAACCTCAACAGCTGTCATGGTTGTAAACAAAGTCAAAATCACATTGTTCACTAGTCAATATTGATGGATACTGTGCAAGATCTCACACCACGCATGTCTGTTTGTCCAACCCCAACCCCCCCCCCCAATTATTTCAGCTAAACAAAGATTTTAACAGCTTTATATCTTGAACTTGCTTCCACATCATTGCTGAGGTTGAGATGAAAACAGAAATTTAAATCAAATAACTTTCAATTCAGTTCGATTATGATCGAACAACTGTAACAGCCCTGAGCATGAGGTTATGTTTTGTGCCACTGTTGTTCACCTCTAATATCATACCCCAACCCAGGTGAAGGGTTTTTGATGTGAAGGGTTGTTCTTTCTTTCTGCTTCTCCTGAGAAAGGAAAGAAATCAGCTATCCTAGATCTAACCCAGTGTCAATCTGAGGAGCTGTTCTGAGATTCCCATGGTGACTAATGAGCTGAATGGACCACCGAGAGACTGCTGAAAGCCCCGTAGGCCGAGATCTGTTACTACTTTCAAAAAGACTTGAGTGCATGCCCTCGTATTGTCTGATGCTTCTGCTTTCAACAGTGCACTCCTGGTAATGCTGTGCTCTCTTGAACTCCGGCAATCATGATTTAAAAATAGTTTATGCACAAAAAAAGCCACTCTGACGCAATTCCTTATCTGGAGGCAGAGAGGGAAATGGTGCTCGGTGAAAAGAATGGTGTTTGCCATAAATAGCCACAGGAAGCAGAGCAGAAACATCAAGAGGCTCTGAGTG
Organism: Brachyalestes nurse; assembly: GCA_037974405.1. NCBI lineage: Eukaryota > Metazoa > Chordata > Actinopteri > Characiformes > Alestidae > Brachyalestes > Brachyalestes nurse. Next base: position 12,920,079 of record JBBPCY010000035.1, read on the forward strand.
ATTGGTCACTAACCAGACCCGGTCATCATCCACCTTCCCAGACGTAATTCCACCCCCTCGGCCACTGCAGAGGTCAGCCTTACTCCAGGAAACACGTCGGCGCTAAGGAGTCCAGGGTAGGTTGCAGCAAATGTGATACATGCAACCCTCACATAAACTCACTTGATTTATTGATGGGCTCACCTGATGGAGATAGTGTTTCTGGAGGATGCATGGCTTGATTACACGCTTAACAAGCTTACAGCAAAAAGTAGCTTGTGGCCTAGTGGTTAGGGTGTTTGCCCTGAGATCAGAAAGTCATGGGTTTGATTCCCAAGACTGCTAAGCACCTCTGAAGTACCCTTGAATAAAGCACCGTCCCCACACACTGCTCACCGGGCGCTGTGTTCCTAGCTGCCCGTTCTTTCACTTGGTGAATGGGTTAAATACAGAGGAATAATTCAGATTTATAATTATGTACAATCATTCGTTATGTGTCCGACTGTCCAGGAAGCAGTAAAACACACTCATATAGTATATGTGCAGCATTCAAATACTTGAGTAGAAATCCTGTTATCTGTCTCCATATCTGATAAACAGCACTTTAAACCCTAATAAGGAGCTTTTTAACAGCAGCGCTCCCTTTACCACAGTTACACAGCTGCAGTTCAAATATTCTGCATAAAACTCAACTTAAACATTAATGTAATCAAACCAAATATACAACCAAAGCTATTTGCCACTGCAGGGCATTCACGTTTTATCTAGTTTGTTATAGAAAAACAAGTCACCCTCAGAGACCAGAACATGGGGGGCGGAACCATTACAGCTGCTGCAAAGGGGGACCAACTCCATATAAAAGTCTTTGTATGTGCAGAGTCCATATAACATGGATGCCTGAGTCCTGCGAAAACCAGCCAAGACGTTTAGCACTGCGTGTTTCGCGCACCTACAAGCCCAAAAACCTGACAAACTTTCAAAATAAAAGGACTTTTTAAAAACCTGTGTTAACACATGATTAAATAATTGTCGGCGTTAAGTAAATAATGCGTTATTATTGCGTCAACGTCCACAGCCCTAATATATACACAAATATATATGGTGAGAAAATTCTAAGGGATAAAGGCATTGTAAAATGGTCATGCAATTGTTTTCGACAAAAAAGCCACATAATTATCATAATTGTATCTTAGGGGGAAAGATGTAATACGTAATATAATATACAGCATACAATATATAAAATAATGTATAAAGATGCAAATAAAAAATAGTAAATAGAGGATCTTTAAATAGGAGAACACTACTTTGTTGTTGTATTTTGCAGTTGTGTTTAAGCTGTAACAGTCTGAAGGCATTCAATCCAATAAACATTTACTGGCCGTTTATTGGGTGTTGTTTTTCACTGTAGTGTTGTTTTGATATCAAGCCATGTGACACTATACTTCATTAAAACAAAAGACAAAATTCTATTACAGTACTAACCATACGTCCACATACATGTGCCATTCTCCCTTTTGAGCTCAAACCTAATCTCATGTTAAAGCCATAGCATTACAAACCATATGATATTTAATAGCTCGTAGAACTTGTTTGGTGCTGCTTAGAAACATAGTTAGTGCTGCGGAAAAACAAAAGGCCATGCCCTTGTTTTTCCAAGCAAGATACCATGCCTAATGTGTGCTGTGGAAGGCAGCGATGACCCCTTGCCATGTTTAGAAAGCACAGACTTGCCTGTTTACTATGCGGCTATAAATAATGCAGCGGAACTGTGTAGTCTCCTCTTTGCATGCTGGGTTCCCCGCCAATGCAGCACGACTCAGGGTCACATCGGTATGCTTGTCCATCTCTGACGGAGGCCTCCCTCTTCAAGTCTGCCAGCTATTAGCAAGGTTTCCTTGGGCCGGGATGGTAGAATGGAAGGAAATCAATACTGTGACTCATTCTTACTGCGATGGCTGCTGCGTAAAAGGATTCATTAAGGACAAACCTAATCATTTCGACATTATAACTGGATACAGAGAAGTTATTTTCTTTTTGTTCCGCTTGAGGAGAGTGCCACAGACCACAAACCTCAGCCTGAAGATAGCAGGGTGTGGCATTAGGGGAAAAATATATTCAAGGAGATACTGAAAGATTCTCATAAATTAGAAGAGTGGAATGTCCTGATCCCATAATCGAATGCAAAGCTCTGCCAAGTGAGGTTAAAAGGCCACCACTCGTTGTGCCAAGATACTGCTCACGTTATGATATATCACTATGGAACGCTGGAGTTGGTGTGGGTTTGGTTGTGTGACAGGCAACAATCAATAAGAAATATTTTGTGCTGCTGAGCTTGATAACTTCAGGCAAAAACCCCACAAATATTACGTTGTGTCACTGCAGCATAGAACTTCCACCATACATGCATCCCATAATAAGAAATCAAGGCAAAAATACATAGTACCTAAAGCATACCAACCTGTGATCAACTCAACAGCCCAACAAGGAGGCATCTTATAATAAAATACACAACATTAAAGTATTGCACAACGTGGATTATTACTGATCTAATACTAATCTCTATTACAGGCAATAACATACTTCTGACCACCATTTGGGTTATTAGCAGTTAACTTAGCTGCAAGATACTTATCTATAGTATTTTTACACCAGTGTAGGAGATGGCACCTTTAAGACACTGAAGCACGAAGAAAACAGCAGACCTGAGTCTTCTGGGCCTGGAAAGCTGGAGGTGCTTAGTATGCAGAACCAGAAGTTTTGTTATCTTTGACAGCTAGGCAATACATTATGACTCTCAACACAGCAGAGGAATGAATCACCCTGACGCAGAACGATAACATGGACCCAAAAAATACACCTAAAAGTCTTGCACCTCACACACCCACACACCACCTGAGACAGAACCAGATGGAAGTAGCCTGCCTCCTCCCTGCCGTTCACAAAGATCTCACCTTTCATCTGACATGGGCTCAGCAGACTTGCCTTTGAGGTAGCAGCATAAATCACTCAGCAAGGGCTGCATTTTATTATTTAGCTCAACACTTTCACTCCTCTGCTGGAGGATGTTCTGCCTCTCCTTAAGCAGCCAGACAGAGAGAGAGGATGCCTTACTGTTTGAACAGTGTGGACTTTGCCCTGGGCCTTTTAGTAGTTTAGCCACTCATTTTCTAACTTCAGGCTCAAACGAGGAGCTTCCCAAAACTTTCTGCAGGTTAGGAATCCAAATCTTTTTTTTTAATTAATAACAAGAGCTGCACAATATGTACAAAATATCAGTATTGCGTTTTTACTGCTAAAGGCTGTGATTGTGATGCCTTTCAAGATATTGAAGGACACATATCACTTTTCTGGAATTAAAAAGGTTTAAAGTCTGTATAGTTTAAAATATGTTTACTCCCCCATCAATATGTGGAAAACAAGTTACAGAGCAGGGTCCTGTTCCATGAAACAGGATTAAGGGAAAGTAAGACAGACTTTCCTTTAATCCTGTTTCATG
>JBBPCY010000035.1:12935144-12993124 GCA_037974405.1 Brachyalestes nurse
ACTGTATTTGACTGGACTTTTATTTAATCAAACTGCGCAAACCATATTTCATAACCTAGAACTGCTTTTCTGATGGAGTGATTTTAAAAATACAAACATTAACTATACATTTGTTCTCCAACACACATACTTTGGCTACACAGGTCATTTAAAAGCCTCTGATGTGTAAAAATAGTACGCTATTATGTCCTGTTTTAAACGCTATAGGAGCATTAAATAGTTAATAAAGAAACTATTTAACTTTTTACTTTAACTACGCAAATGGCAATGTTTATTTCAATCCAACATTTAAATTAATATAGGTTATATTTTTTATAACAAAAGCTCTAAATGTAAAATTAAATTAAAACGTACCTGCTTGAATTCTTTCATTATATCTGAGTGACGGTATTTGAGGTGTTTTATAAGGTTCGATGTATTTCCTCTTTTTGACATAAAACTTCGATGACACCGCTTGCAAATGGCTTTCTGCTGATCAATGATGTTGCCCTTGTCAACAGCCGCAAAAACAAAATACTTCCACGCGTGGCTCTTTCCTTCTTTCTTTCTTTTCAACGAGCAGATTCAGAGCCTCCTCACCAGCAGCACCGCCGGTCGCCATGTCTCTGTGCTTTTACAAAGAAGATGCAACTGCACAATACGCACCTATCGGATAGCGCAGCAAGAACCGGATTGACTGGGTGCTCGGTACCATCGGTACTTCAGAACACCTGGTACCATAACATTTACATTTTTTTAGTATCGACTTGGTACCGAAGTACCGGGTCTTTTGACAACACTACTCCAAGTATTTGTTAGAAAGAGAACACCACAGATGAGGCTGAAACCCAAAGACAACAGAAAGAGGGAACATGGTTATCTTACTGGAATAGCTGGTCTTTGACAGAACCCGACCCTCCGTGGTTTTGGTTTCCTCCATCTGAATAAGAGCCTTCATCATGGGTGTCAGTGGAACGTCCCGCTTCTTTGGTTCCTTCAGTGTGGGCTGCTCGTGGGGCTGCTCTCTCTCTGGGGGAGACAGACGCCTAGGTGGGGAACAGTAGTTCAAGTCAGTAGAGTGCAATGCTGGCAAAAAAAACTAACATGTAGAGTACTTTAATAACAGTTTCATTAAGATTACACTCTTTCTGAAGTTACACCTGTATAATAGCACGGTGTGTCAAAACAAAATATGAAGACATACGCTCTTCCAGATAGTCCTTCTTTATCAGAAATCCCATTCTTTGTGCCGCTTTCTACATCACGCTGCCTTTTGCTCGGTGAAAGTAGAAGATCAGGATGGTGAAATAAACTAAAGAGGAATTCAGATACATCAGATGGATGGATACAGCAGAGGACAAAAATATGAAAATGATTTTTTTTTTTTAAATCATGGGGTGAAAGCTTCAGATGTTCCTGGTGACTGTTCTGTAGGACTGGTGACATTAACGCGTTAGATCTAAACAAATACTGCAAATATTCTGTCAAAATACTTAGATATTCACAAACATGTTCTTCGTACATTGTAAGGCAATTCCAATGATACAGAACTATACAAAATGTCTAATTCTGTATACTTGTGTAGTAAGTAATATAACAATAAACTTTTTAGGGCTGTAACGGTACATGTGTTCGTTCCGAATGGTCACGGTACATGGGTCACAGTTCGGTACATGATGTCGTACGGAGAATATACGGTATGGCGAAGAAAACGTGATTAAAGTAATGCAGAACTAAATTTACAAGCGCGAGTTTCATACGGAAACATTAAACAGTGACCTTTAAAAAGTTCAGCTTCAAGCTGATTAGAATTTCATGAAAGCGCTCACAACATGGCTACTGAAAACAGCACAGATGATCTGGAAGACCCATCTGCATCTTTTAAATCAAATGTGTGGGATTATTTTGGGTTCCCAGTGAATCACGACGGCAATGAAGAATGAATCGTAGATCAGACAAAGTATGTCTGTGTGTTGGCGTTGCCCGGCACCTGTAGGATGTGTGTGCGGAAACACATCAAATATGAGAACACATCTCAACGTCATCACCCAGATGTGAAAATAACCAACGGAGCAAGACAAAAAAACAACCTGGAGTCCAACTGCTGCTCCCGGCAGTTTTTAAACAGCCTCTAGGTGCCACTTGGCAAAAGAATCCCATACCTGCCATCTCACTTACTTTCTATTAGGTAAGACTAATATTAATTACTAATTTCCATTAAGAACACAAGATGTTTCAGTTGTTTTTTGTCATCCATACATGAAAATAAGCAAAAGTGTGTGTTTAATGGTTAATACACTGCTGTTTATTTAAAATAAACAAAAACAAACCAAACCTCATGCTTTAGAACTTTTTGTTACTTAACTTTGCTGTTCCGAACCGTACTGAACCGTGATGTCAGAACTATACTGTGAACCGAACCGTGACCTTTCTGTACACCCCTAAAAATGTTATATCCTTTCAGTGAGTGAAAGCACAACATACCCTGCTCCTGAAGGCTGAGAGTGGCTGTGTAGAGCCTGTCGAGTTCTGGCCATGTTCTCATGTTCCAGCTGTTTAACTTGTGCTTCCAACTTGGAGATTACCCTACAACATATATATTTTTTAAAGCTCATTTTCCCTTTTGTGCTTGTTTTTAATGCTAATGCAAAGAGCGATTTATGAAACGTGATTCAACATTAATTACCTTTTCAGTTCTGATATTTGCTCATTAGCATCATAGAGTTTGTTCTCAGTTGATACCAATTTGTCCTGTTAAAAAAAAAAAAAACAACACCACAAACATACTTTTACTATCTAACAGCATATATGGGCACTGATGGAACAAAATCTCATGTCCACTTGTCATTTTTTGCTTTTTCTTTACATAATGTGAAAACATCACCTGACCTTCACGTTATGTAAAAAATCCTGATGAATGAACCAACTGAAATGGCCTAAAATTACTTTCATTTCATTACAAGTTTCATTTTATTATGAGAGTAAAATTACAATTGTGGATACCTGAGGTTTGGATCCACTTACCTTCACTTCTTCATGATCTTTTCTTAATGAATCATATTCCTGAAGCAGCTGAAGAGAATACAAAAGAGCCATGTTAACATTTATGCATGTGTGTATGTGTAATGGTAAATAATTAGAAAATATCAAAATTCAAGTTTATGTATTTGAAAATATGTGAATAAGGATAGGATCTCACATCCTGGAGCATCTTGTGCTCTTTCTTCATGCAGGCCTCCTTCTCATCAATGTCCTTGCAGGCATTTTGAACAGTCTCCTCCAGCTGGCGCAGGCGGCTCCTCAGTTTGGCCATGGTGCTGTCCTTCTCCCTGCTGCTGTGCTTAGTCTCCTCCAGGTGTTTCTGTAGAGCCTGAACCATAGAACTGGCTGCATCATACCGATCAGGCCACTCCACCTAGGCATTAAGAACTGCTTTAAATATAAAACTGCATATCAAAATTCTGGAATTTCAACTCACTATAATAAAAAAAAGTCAGGAAAGCCAATTAATTAAAAACAGCTCCACACCAGTGTTACAGGTGAGAACATGCAGACAAAATTGGGAAAAAATAACATGCATCATGCTATTGACAGTGATTGCTATGTCAAGTCATAGTTTCTCCTGACATATATCTCTGAAAGTAACTCAGTGTAGGGCAGTACACAATTTGAAGGACAAGCTGTGACCCATACCAGCTGTCTCTCCAGGTGCTGGTTTCTGTTCTCCAACTCTCTGATCTGAACGCTCGCCTCTGTAAGGGCTCTTTCCAGGTGATCGCACCTATCAGCGGCCACCAAGAGACGTAGTAAGTAGTTATACAGTTAGCTATTGCTAAAAGGACACATTTTCCACATCTTGCCTACACTGAAGGGTTTAAATACTGTTATTACTGGGCTCCAACCTTTCTAGAAGAATCTGGTTGCTTTTCTCGATGTCCAGGGGCAAATTGACCAAGTCCAGCTTTTCTTTTAGTGAGCTAATCTCCGCCTCATAATATGCTCGAAGGTCTGCTATGTGCCGTGCATGCTTTTCCCTCAGGTTCTGTCTCAGCCTAGGTGGAGGAGGAGGCCAAACCAAGAAGAAACAGTAGTTACTGTAGCATACTATGTAGTGTACTTTGTATGTATCCTGGAATGCAATCATTATTATACACTGAGAAAAAACAGAGCACTCTGACACCTATACTGCTGAACTTGGTGCTTCATTTACCAGTAACAGATTGACTGGCTGAGTAATGAATTTGTGCTCATTAAGGCAAAGTAGTATATTAGTTGAATAAAAATACATAAATTGCTAAAAAAAAATATTAGTGCTGCTAGTAAAGATACTGCTGAATGCAATGCACAAAAGCTAATACGTTTGTGAAAGTAAGAGGAATTATACTTACAATGAGAGAACCACCGGGTCTTCCAGAGAGGCTGAGGTCTTCAGCTTCCTGGAGCTTGGAGACCGCTGCAGAGTGGCGTGGCCTGTGGGCCGCAGCGTCACCGTAGCTGTGTGGCTACCGTCGTCCTCACTGTTAGCCCGGGGTATGACATGTAAAGTGGGGGAGGTAGGGCTGTGGGCTGGGCCTTGCTGGGCAGAAAGGCTGCTGGCATTGGACAGACAGTCTGTGTCGGTGTGGCTGCGCAAGGCCATGGAATCCGGGCTGATGGGTGCACCGCTGCTGGTACAGGGCCGTGGCTGAGCGTGGAGTGACGGGCTGCTGAAGTGTGAGGGTGAAGTGAAGCCTGACGTACGATCCGACTGCCTTACGTGCACTGAGGGGTCAAGAGCCAGCACCTAAGATATAGAACCAAGTGGTGAGACAGGCATTAAAAGAAAACAATTTATTGTATTTGAGCTTTTTCACATAAAAAAAAAATCATTAATTCAATTCAGTCACTCTAGGGGCATTTAGCCAGTGTTCCCAACTAGGTGCCCACAGACATAACATTCAATAAAAACATAGGGGAGATTATAAAGATAGGAACTGGAGAAAGCAAAAGTTATGAATAATCCATCAGTGCCACTGATATGAAGACACTGAATATTACAATTACAAGCAATATTTCATTAACTCACTTAGAATATACACAAGTAGGCATTATCAAACTGCTCAAAAATTGAGCCAGCCATGCACAGATCTGTTACAGGGCTAGTTCAGATTTGTCCTTTTTTGTGCTCAATAACTGATGCAGTATTTTCTGCTGATTAGAATAATTCAGAACCTGGCAAGTTGTTTTTGTTAATTTATAAGTCAGTTCACAAACAAGTTGCTTTTAAACTATGTTATTACTGATTTTTAAAAATGAATCTATTACAAATGAATGAATGAACAAATGAATTAAAAATCCACTCTAGGTTGTGCTCTGTGCAACCAGCTAATTTCAGTGGAGGTGAAAATTCGATCTGTGCTTCAATTTTGAACAGAAAAACTGACTTAACCAGTCATTAATACTGCATTTACCATATCAGAAGCAATATGAAGATTTAGACGTTGTCCTCTGAGTGCGGTCATCACGCACATTCACATGCAAATGATATAGAAACAAAGCTGACCTGGTAGGTATTACAACTGTTACTGCAGCATAATGTATATAGCCTGTGAGTGTAATCTGGTATGTAATCCATGTCATACACCACAACTAAAGCACACTTTGGCACCTAAAATGCTTAACTTGGCACTCCAGATATCAGTATGAGGATCAGAATTTATTTGATTTCCTGAATTTATTTTGATTTCCCCATGAGTTTAAATTGACTTTGCCATTTAAAAAGAGGCCTTGGGTAGGGAGGATTTATGTAAATCTTTGGCCAAACCAAACAGAAACCAAAAAAAATCTGGGATAAAACTGACCAGAAAGGATTTATGCACATTTTTTTGTCAATAAATTATTAGGAACTAGGAAGCAACTGAATACTGATTGCTTGTTTAGATGATTATATATTTACATTCTACTCCTCATGACTTTACAACTGAATCCCCTAGTTTGGGGTTTCAATACTCACTGGGGTTGATACTCACCTGAGGCGAGGATGCATCAGAGTTGATTAAGGAGTCCCACTCCTGGCCTTTGGGATCTCCCTTTTGCTTGTTCTGGTAGATCTCCTTCAGAGACAGAGAGAATCTGGCCTCATCTGCTAGAGGCTGCAAGCATCCCAGACATGCAGTGTGAAAACTCCGGAGAATAGACCGTCCAGTGCCACAAAATAAATAACACATAGCGCAGTGCTGAGGACTCACTAATGAATTAAATAAACATATGAGAATCTTACATCAGTTTACCTGGCTCAGAGACATATCCTGCAGTAAGAGCAAAGAGTTACTTTCAAAGCTGTCAGGTAGAGGGCGGTATAGCTCACTCTCATCCAGTTTCCAATAAGTCAAACCTAAGGAGAAGACAAACAGGTTTCAATACACGCATAATAACACATATGTAATATCTTTAAACAGGGTGGTGGGAGGAGCTGGAGCCCGTAAACTGGGTCATAGGGTCAAAGAGGAACACTCTGGACAGGTCCAGACCTTCAAAGATCAGACACACAACTCAACATCTCAAGTCCACCCCACATGAACATCTTTGAACTGTGGGAGGAAACTGAATTAACTGGAGGAAACATGCTGGCCAGGAATAAACACACTGCCCCACTATTCCCTGCCTTCCCAAAAATAATGCTTTTACACTGAACTGAACTTGAGAGAAGCAAATGGTCAATGCTGATTTTTAGCAATATAATCATATTTTATGCACATACACACACTCAACAAGTGTGAGAATATATTTTGCAAATGTTTTTAAAGTGGATGTTTTACCAGTTTTTAGACCACCAAATACAGAAGGACTACAGATTAGAATCTTTCTATATTGTCACCACCTGAAACACTTCTGGAAAAACAGTCAAAACAGCAGAGCGCCATTCACTGTGGACAATGATTACCTGAGGCTTCAGACACTAGGCTGTCACTTCTCTTTAGAGGAACAGGATTTGAGTAGGCTGCAGTGCACCCAGGCTGGAAAAAAAGTGAAAAAACAACTGGACTCAAGAGGGACACTCTGTATGCAGACCCAGATTACAAACATCAACAGTGTGCTTTGATAGCATAAAGAACCAACATTCAGGACTGTCTACAGGATCAAGGCATTACAGCTCATAGTCAAAAAGCAAAATGACCAGAAAGAAACTGCACTAACCTCTCCTGCAGTTGGTACACATTTGGAAAAACAAGCGATAGAAGACTAATCTTAAAAGGTGCATTCTTTGCTTACATCATCCATACTGCCCTTATGTTCCTTGGGAGAACCAGCTGGCCTGCTCTCCTCCCTCCTCTCCATCTGGGGTGCTTTGCTTTTCCTATGTCTGTGTTTCTGCTTCTGAGCCCAGGAGGTCAGTGGTTGACTAGAAAGGTATGGTAAAAACAGAAAGGGCATAAACCCTCTCCTTAAATTGAGTCACTGATTCATTACGATGTGACATATTGCTCCACATTTTAGACTGACAATTACTGTAGCCCATTTGTCTCCTTCATATTCTATCAATTGAAAAGGACAACCACAGGACCACTGCTGACCAAATATTTGGACATGGGATCATTCTCAGAACAGAGGTTATTCCAGCGTAGTGGTGGCAGGGTTGTGTGAGAATGTTTTCTCCAGATCATTTAGGCCTAGATAAGAAAAATATTCAAATAGCAGTGGTTCTGCTGAGGATGACCAACAAAAAACGTCTATGGAAAACATGAGTGAGTCTGTATGCTTACAAGGTGTATCACCATCAAGATCACACCATCAAGGCAGATGTGTACAAAGTGTTAAAAAAAATCTCATCACACATAGCATCTGAGTGTACGAGTGCAACACACACTACCATGCACCACTACTTACTTCTGTGTTGAGAACTGTCCACCACTCAGCAAAATATCTAGTTAACAGTGGTGCCTTCTCACTCATGGAAGGGGTAGAGTGGGGCAGATTATGGCAATCAGCCAGTAAATGGGATCCAGCCAGTAAATGGGATCCAGCCAGTAAATGTATACCTACAAAGCAAACAAACTGGCGAGACAAGATTTATACATTGGGCTTGCTGCTAGAAAAAACCCACCTGTTTAGTCTCTGTTTTTCAGCAGAGGGACTTGGCACAGTTGAGGCAGTTGTGTGAGATGCATCACTAGGAGGTTCATTTCTGCTTGGCACACTTTCTTGCCCATGCAGACTCAATACAGATAAGGGGGAATGTGGAAGGCTGTAGTCGGGCTGTATAATGTGGAAGGCAGCAGTCTGGCTGTCTGGCTGTAGCACCTTATCCTTCCCTTCGGTCCCGCTGGGCAGCCCTGCTTCCAGTCCAGCCTCCCAGGCAGAAAGCGTACCATACCCGCTGCTCAGAACAGTCACCAGCCCTTCCTCTGAACTTTCCTGTGGATTGACTGTGAGCGGCTGGGGGGACAGATGTCCCAGGGCTGGGGTGGTAGTCTGGTTTTCGGTTGTTATGTCCACCGAAGGCTCCAAAATCTTGGTTGGACGTGGGCACGGGTCTGATGGGTGTGTCTGTGCGCCGCTTTGTCGGTTCTGTAGCTGCACCAACGCTTTAATCTCATCCTGGATGAGCTATGAGACAAGAGTGCAATGCACTAAGCACATTTTCTCTTCCAATGTGATTAATAGTTTAATTTACTCAGATACAATTAGAAAAGCAAGATAAGAAAGCCTCCAGGACTTTGCCTGCATAGGCATTTTGTATTTCTTCACACAACCATTGCTTACAAACTTGGGCCATCATACAATCATCTAAAAATAATACACAAAAACTAAGGCTAAGAACCCTACTCGAGCAAAGACACAACACAGTGAAACACATACTGCAAAACTTGGCATCTTTCCAATTCCTTCATTAACTAACCTGTATTTGGCACTGATACTGTTCTTGCTGAGCAAGAATTTGTTCTTGGTATTGCTTTTCCACCAGCTGAAAGAGATGTAGCCATCTACCCTGTTTGAAGAAGAGAATTCTGATGAGGACACATCACCAAATGCTTTTATACGTTTACCCATAGAAGTTTAAGTGTTAAAGAAGTTTTTCACCCTAAAAAGGTACAATTTTAAGAAACTGTCTGGACAACCATTAGTGCACTGCTCTTTCTGCATTGCTAGGTCCGATACACAGCACAAGAGGCCAGAACAACTAAAACTCATGTTGTACACCGCAGAGCTGAATTTAAATTGGGACCATTTGTAAACCATGGCCAAGACTCCAAAAGTTTGTTAGACACTTTGCTTTCTCCATGTTAAGCTGCTCAACAATGATTCTTGGAGAAAACTGCAAAAAGCTGGAGTGGCATCATGCCTGGACTTGGTTAAAAAGGTGGGCCGGAAAAAATGCAGCAATGAACACAACATTAAAGCCATAAGACCGCTGTGCTGTGGTATCTGCACCAAAACAGTAGTAGCAGGTCTTTCTAGTCCTGCAAGTTGTGAGGTGGGGCCTCCAGATTTCCTCGATCTCAATCCGATTAGCATCTGTGGGACACGCTGAACAAACTAGTCCAATCCATGGAGGCCCCACCTGACAGCTTACAGGACTTAAAGGATCTGCTGCTGGTGCAGACCCACAGACCTTCAGAGGTATTGTGGAGTCCATGCATAAAGAGCTGTTTTGGGGACACAATATTAGGTTAACATTAACGTTATTTTAACATATGGCAAGTTCAACTCCTGGAGATTCCACAGCCATCCTTTTCCAGGCTAACAAAAACAGCTGACGCATTAGGCTTAAACTCGCATATGAGAGTCACAACAGAGGCAGTCGGGTTCTACATGGGGTGAATGTTAGGTTTGTTTCTCTGAAAACAGAGAAATGTCTTGTCCAGTTATGTCTTTGGTCTACTAAGGAACTTAGTCCATGAAAGTACAGTATCAATACACTCGTGCTTCTATACAATAGCAGTAGCATGCAGTATCAGTTTTAAACATTTATAGCTCCATGTGTGAGAAGCTGACCCTACAAGAATCTTGTGTCAGCTGTTTTCATTACGCAGGTAGTCAATAAGAGCACAACTGGCCTTGCTTTCTCTGAAAGGTTAGAACAGCCCTCCACAACAAGCAAGTTTATTCCACCAAACCAGTTACCTTTATAAGCCAACACTTAAGCTTTACAGCTTTGAAAAGGCATGCCATTTTAACATCACAGTCAAAGTGACATTTTAATATCATCTCACTTGTGGAGTCCACGTGGGGGGATCAGCTGTCTGTCAGCATGATGCTGCTGCTGCTACCGTCAGCTGGAGTCCTGGGGGAGGCCCCAGATGATGACCCAGACACCTGGGTTGCTAGCTGCAGTGGGCCAAATAGCTCTTTTTTCTCCCTCTCAGCAGCCTGCTTACCTCACAGTTCTTCCAGATCTCTGGGTCAGTCTCGCCGCTGCTCTGGATCTCATGCACCAGAGCGCGAAGTGTCTCCAAAGAGCTGGGGTTGATGAAGGGCAGGCTTCTCCCTGAGCTGAACTCCTCCTCAGAGCGAAGACACAGATTCCTGTAGCATGTGATATGGGGAACAACAAAAACCTTTCTTCCCAATATTCAACCATGCCCAAAAGGGCATTCTGCAAGTGACAAAAAAAAGAACAAAACAAAGGCACCCCTAGATGCAAGGAACCACAGACCTTATTTTGTGGGAAATGTTGCATGCTGGTGTGCCAGAAGGTCGACTTATGACAGCCCCTTCGGCGGCCTGGAGGAGGCCCTCCAGGGTCTGCACTTGTCGGGCCGCAGGGCGCTCCTGGCCCGACACAGTGTCCTCAGAGGAGACAATGGAGGCTTCACTCTCCTTTCCACCATTGGCACTGATGTGGTCATGGCTCAGAGCCACGGAGCTAGACACGTCCTCAGAGATGCTGTCATCTGTGGACATGCTTAAGCGGCCTGGCTAAATGGACGCATTTGAGACCTGTTGGACGAAGCAAAAGTAATCAGAATAAGCAGCAGTACACTCAACAGGACTAACTAGATCAGAATAGGGCAGCACACTCACGTGGAGCAAAGAAAGAGCACAGTAAAGACAGATATGTACATAGGGCACAAGATCAAAGCTATTGTTATGAAAAAAAGAAGGACATATACTTTTATATCTACCCAGTGAATAACTAAACCACAGATTATGTGCTTCAGGTCTGCAGAATGAAGACATACCAACTGCTCCTGCAGTAGCAACAGCACCAGCAGACAGGCTGTTGGAGGACCATAGCAACTTAGCTCCTTGCACCAGCATGATGCATGAACGATCAAACTGAGCATTTGAACCCAGATGCCAGATTTAGTAGGAAGACCACACCGCCGATCTCCCTCTCCCTATATAAGCTAACTCAGAAAATCCATAGTTTGAGGACGTTTATTTCCCAGGTGGCCAGCCGGAATACACAGACTAAGCAGGCTTGCAAGCTAGCCGGCCGTTATTCATACAGAGTATTTACTCGCCTGAAGAAAACTCCCTGAAGGTGAGCCTGAGCTTCCTAAGCGCTGGCAGCTCCAGGGCTGAGCAAATTCAGGGGAGCTACGTTGCTACGAATTCCGCCAGCTAGCTGGCTAACGCGCTTGTCTTAGCTTTGTAGCTAACGTTAGGTATAAACACAGAGACAAATGTGAAGATTGAGGCCTCCTTTTGACATTGCGACCCACCCCTAAAACCACAAAATCCCTGCATTGAAAAGGCACGGGAACTCATACATGTTGTGATAGAAGTGAAAGGAGGAGGACTCACTTGTAAACTTGTATCGCCACTTCTCCCATTTTGACGTTTCCCCCCCGAATGCACCAAGCGATGCTCGACTCATCAATGAACTGGCTCTTTTCAATCAACCAACTGAACGGATTCACCAAATCCAACTGAATCGAAGTGTACCATCGAAGTTTCGTCCGAATTCCGAATACATTACAATTTTTATTTTTACTATTTAGCCTCATAAAATCCCAATATTGCATTATAGTATGTTCAGAATTCACTATCATTTTTTTTTTCTGTAGACCATATCGTCCTCTTTCCTTTTGCTTCATGCTACAGTTTATACGTACATGTAAATGTTAAACACTCGGTGTCTTTTATGCACTTTATTATAATTACTGATAATTATGTTCCATTGTCATTTGTATATGACAATAAACCTGAAAATTCCTTATTGTGCATGTGTGTAATGGGCAGTTTTGGACATTTTGCACTGTGACTTTTAGAAACCAAATCGTTGAATGGGACACTGGATTCATTGAATTTGGCAGATGGAAAGAATCGGTTCACTGATCTGAATCTGTATACTGCGCCTCTTCTTTCCTGCAGCATCACACGCCGCCCGTCACAATGCACCGCGTGACACGATTGGTCGAGTGTTTTCAAAAGTTGCAAGCTGATTGGCCGAGTCAGAGTTCGACGACATTTCGAATTTTGATTGGTGAAAAAGTGCGTGCTTGGCACGTTTAAGAGCACAACAGTAGTTCAGATTGGTCGCTCTGTTGTGCGCTGAGGTCTTCAGCAGAAACCAGATAGAACATCCCATTATTTACTTAGAGAAATCAGTCATAGCAGATTATAGACGATTTCCCCATACAATAAATGTAATTTAAAAATTGCCCGCAGAAACCCAGAATCCAGACCTATATATTCAAACCATTCTAAATGGTTCCATACCGTAATAATAAACAAGCAAAACACTTGTACACAACAAATGTCATATTTATTGACATTTATACAAAATTCCAAAAAGTGACCTTTTTTACATGAAAATACATTTTATTACACAAGGTAATAAATAACAGAGACTAAAATAATGGTATTACTATGATTGGCCTTAGTAAATTTCAAATAGAAAACAAAAAAGGGGACCAGTCACTCTGAGACTCTGAAGACAGACAGGATCTCCATGCATTTTCAAACTTTGGTCCATCTGTCTCAGTCACATGCAGTTTTGCTAGTTTTTAAAGATTCTATGTGGCACTGTGTTTTACTATCAGAACAAAACCTTGTACGTCCATTTTGTTTTTCATTTGAGGCATCTGAAAATGTCTCCTGCTTTACACTGTAGTAGAAGATGAATAGGCCAATGTAAATGGTCCAAAATTACTTGAAAAAAGTTACTTTCCATTCAAAAGTTAAGACCTTTTTACCTTCTTCTGTAAAGTTGCTACTTTGGATTTGGAGGTACACGGTTTGATTCAGGCAGCAAGATAAGAGGAAGAAACTTAATAAGAGGAAGAAACTTAATAAGAGGAAGAAAACTTTAAATGGGAATACTCAAAATCTCTTGAATCATTAATCAAATGCCTTCGACTCAACTACAATACTCAAAGCATTAATTTTGATTGTTTCATCCCCTGTTGTGGGGAAGCCATGCAGCACGCCTGTAAAAGAGTAGTAAAGAATCCCTCTGCTCTTCAGTGGCTAAGACCTTGCGTTTCGTTCAGTCTCTGCCAAGCACTCTCGTACAAGTCCTCTGGCATGAATTATACCTTCGGAACACAGGACATGTTTAAATCAGACAGTATAAAACAAAAATGTCAATCAGCGAAGATAATAATACAGGTGGTAATAATAATAATAATAATAATAATAATAGTAATTATCATTAGAATAAGAATAATATCAATACCTCTTTTGAGGCGTTCCATTGCACTTTTGCTTCCAGCATAGGTCGGCCTTATTTCCTTCCCAAGCTCTTCAATGATGGCGAGAAGTTCCGCGTATTTGCTCTGGGGGGCCTGGGTTCCATTTGGGCCCTGTATTTCAGGAAATTAGAGAACATATGGCTTATTTACGTAGATGCACAATTGTTTCAATATGTAAACTCATCCTAAATATAAAAGCAGTGTATCCAAAGCTTTTACTAAAGATCTTTAGAAGAACTGTCTTTTTAAAGTGTGTACCTGTAAGAATCCCAGGGATGGCGGCCCAAAGTCATTTATTATTGGCCTGTAGGACTGAACCGTTGAGATGTTTGACGAGGGCGAGGGAATGTTTCCAGCTAAAATGGACAGAAACCATACACATCACTGGCTTTTTGAGAGAATATGCATGAAATATGCGTCATGAAAAAAACCTCCATGCACAGAACAATTGAGTGAATTTAATACAAGGTTATATAAATTAAGCAAGAACTTCAGACCTCTAAATTTAAGATAAATACACTGATATTGCAGCACTGATCAACAGCCTGTTAAATAATTAATAAGATTTAAATTATAAACGTTAAATATAACAAACCACATCAGTAAAAAAAAAAAACTGAGATGTAAACAAAGTGCTCTGATGAGAAATGGTGCAACAAGAATCTTACCGACTCGGATTTCTTTACTGTGGTGATGAATGGAACCAGACGTGACAATGTCTACAACACAAAAATATTTTATTTATTTTAAACATGTGTCTTCTGAGTGTTTATAATGCTGGCACTATATTGTTAAATAAAAGAAATAGTTTTTTTGCCTTGTGTGTATATGTTTACCATCAGGGTATTTTAAATATTTTTAAATGTGTTTTTATATTTTATAATATATATTACATTATATTATTTACAACGTTGTAATCCAAAATCCACCATAAAACAACTTGCAGCTTTTGGACCACTCAGAAGAGAACTCTTTAAGCTTCTTTAAATTTCACAGATATTCTTTCCAGATTTTTAAGATGAATAAACTGAATAAATAACGAAAATTTGAGCATTAGTCCACAAATTACACATTAATACAAGAGAGCGGTACTGCATCCATCTAGTGGCAGAGAGCGGTACAGCCATCTAGTGGCAGAGCGCGCCCAGCGGCCGCGTCCCAAATCGTACAATTCTGCATAAGGACCCTAGCGGCCGAGAGCGGTGCTACACCCAAACGTGGCCACTGGGTGCAGTACCGCTCTCGGCCGCTAGATGTGCTCAAAGAGAAACAAAAATAAAAAAGCCCCATTCAGATCCGATCAATCAGCCGCCCTGGAGAGACTCTCTCATGGAGGAAACGGAGCGGCGCTGATCTTAGCAGCCAAAAGGACATTTTTTTTATCAGACTGTAGCGGCCTCCACCCAAACCTACTGGGCCGACTGATGACACGGACTCCCGGAACGACACCGCCAGAACCGCCGCTCGCTCGCCTTTTTTCTCGGGGCGAGGCAGAGAGCGGCTGTTTTTGCAGTGGTAATAATGGCGGGCTGCTCTCCGGATCTGACCCTTTAGCTGTCTGACCGGGCCGGGAGTCGGCGGGTTTTTTTCTCCGCAGGTATCCTCGTTCCTCCTGCAGCCACAACATTTTAACACTCGACACAAACCAGACGGAGACGGAGCACTTTCTCGCTCTTTTTTCGCTCACCTGGATTCCCCGAAGTTCCCGCAACGTGCTGATGGGGGTTCGGCTTGTAAGACATGCCCAAAGACATCTTAAATCACGGGAGAAACACGTCCCGAAACCCAGCGGAGCGTCCGCCGCCACACACTTTTTTTGTTTACGGCGGAGCAGCACCGGCAAATATGGCCGTCAGTTATACTGACACCCACAACCAGTCCATCACAGCACAGACACAGACTCACAGACACACACAGAAATACACAAAAACACCAGGAGAAACTAAGTTTAACAGCTTACACCATTTTAGGTTACCTTCACTTATTTAAAAATAAGCTTTTATTTTTTGAGAGGAGTGCGTTTATTGAATCACAATAAAGCCAAGACGGCCCAATCAAAGTGGCGACATTAAGGACTATTTTCCCATTTCTACTTCGTCTTTGGTTGCATTGGCTGAAAGAAAGGGTGAAAGCGATTAACTAGTGAGAGTAAAGAGTTGAGGACTAATAAAGTAAAAAAAAAAAATTATATATATATATATATACACTATTTTGATTGGACGTGTGATTCTCCTGCTGGGCTCCACAGTACTATTACTATTCTCAGCTTTTGTCTTTGAAATGTTCAGTCAGATTTGGTTGGTCTCTGGGATTGAGAAATAGTAAGTTATCTGCTACAGTGTTAGAACACAATAATGAGTGAACAGAGGACTTCCGCCTTGACCCTTCAGAAAGTTTGTTTCAGGTCAGATGGTAGAAAAAATTGTAACACTCAAAGGCTAATCCAGTTTATGTCTGACTTTACATCATATCCAAGACCCAGTCAAGAGACCAAGGGAAGTAGTCCTTGGTCTTTATCCAGAAAGCTTCTCAGAGGAGGACTGACCTCTAGAATCAGATTCCTCTTATTTGCTCTGCCCGAGAGTGAGTTCAGAGTGAGATTTTGTACAGTAGTTTTGTACAAGATAAAGGCGTTGAGGGTTCACTGTGTCAGACTGGGTTTGCCATGGACAGCAGACACACCCACACTTTATAAAGTTAAATTAATACATCATCTGTTGCTGTAGGAAAGGGATATTTTCCTCTGGGAGCAAAAAGGTTGTTTGGTCTCAAACAATTGTTAAAAACTTGCTGGAGTATTTCCAGCCATATTAACTGGGTCATGCGGTCTTTTTTTCCCCCAACTGCAAAATTTAACTGTACAATTTTCAATGTTCAATTATCATTTATTTATATATTTATCTCCGCTAAGGGACATTTGTAATCTGTGGGCCTGAGATCCAATTCCACTTTGTAAATGCCCCCAGTTCTTTACATTACTGTTCTATGCTGAGGAACTTCATAAATATAGGCTCTCAAGGATAAGCCCTTTTCAGTAACAGTTGTAATGAATAAATCTGATCCTAGCTCAGTACATATAGAGTTTGAGGGTTATTGGTGTGATCTTCAAAAAGCATTTGAAAATATGACAGTAGATCTAGGAACACATCTATCACTGTGTGGTCTGAAAAACTTGGTCCAGGAACAGCACTTCTGAATGGAGACACTGAACTATCACAACTCAGAACATTCTGTTGTAGTACTAAATATAAAACATCTCAGGTCAGAAATCACTGCAGATTAAGTTAACCACAAGATTTATTGGTCATATGCAAGAGGTAGAGATCTTGCACTCAGTTCAGTTTCTTTGTACAACAGATCCATCAGTAGTGCAACTCGTGCAAGGATGAAATGACATTGTCCTTAAAGTGTTTCAACATCTATATCTTAAGCAAAACATGACTTTAGATATGCAACTATACACAGATATAGTAATGAGGAAACCTAGCATTTGCACCTACCCTGTCAACATTTACAGCAAAAAAAATGAGGTGGGGAGGGGGGCTTTGTAGTCTTTCAGCCCAGGGTACATTAAATGTTTGAGAGAAAGAAAGAAATGGGAAATGCAGAAACCGAAAGCTCTGCAACACTGAGCAGAGGATATTCCAGTTTGTAACCTTGCCGCATTCTGTCAACGCCTTCTTTAAATACACACTAAACTAAACAGAGCAAAGCAGGAAAATGGATTGAAATTATATATATAAAAACTAACCCTCTCAGACACTGACTTCGTTCCTTTCTAAACAGATAAAACAAAAACCCAAGTAATCGATTAATTCATGCAACATGACAGCTCCTGATACCACACGTCAAGACGTCTTCAGGGGAGAGTATTTTGCTTTGTCAGCCACTGATAAGCCAGCACTTTCCTTTAGAGTGTAACTGCCGGGATATTTTTAACCATTTCGGGTCCAAGGTGTGTTAAACTTTGAGTTTGCAACTGATCTTGAGAAGTGCATTTAGAGGTGGTTTATAATTGCAGAAATGTTTCCTCTGGGATGCAGCAAATATTGGACCAAAGTCTAAATCTGGCGATGAGTGACTACAGCTCTGCAGCTCCAGCCACCTGAGTGGCTGTGTACTTTTGAAACTGTTTTGGCAAAGGTGGTCAAGGTTAAAAAAAATAAATAATAAAAAAAAAAACTATGGTTAGCCTGCAACTAAAACTGAAGGCAAGCTATTTACTGTCTGAAGACATGAGTTCTGGAATCGAATGAAGGTAGAGCCTCAAACAAAGTTCGAACCTGTGTCTCCAGAAAGCTGATTTGCATTTCGTCACTACCTCCAAGGCAACAAAATATATTGATCCAAGTCGCCTGAAACAGAACAGCAACTGAGGATAAAGTTTTAATGTAAAAATGATGAATACCCCTTTGGGTGATCAACCAGCACAGGGTGGGTACACAGTCCAAACATAAGGCAAAGCATGCGTTACATTTTACGAGAGGGGAAAGAACTGATGGTTTAACCCCTGAGTGCTGACCTGTGCAAACAAATTATGGGTGACATTGCAGCCCGCTTTACACAACATGTCGTGTGGTGAACACAGGCAGGCAGACTGGCGGTAGAAAGCCCTAAAAGGCAGAGCAGCCTGAACCAATATCTCCCCTTCTCCCAATGCGTCCTCTTCAACCTCTGAGGCCTTCTAGCTTGAGTCTGTAGTCCAGCAGGCCTCATTTGGGTTTGGGCCGTCTTTAGACATGAACCCTGAACTATTAAATACCACGCAAGGGCATTCTTCCTTGTTGCGTGCCAGGAGGGAGGAAGAGGAGAGGAGGCTGGCTCGTGATGCAGATCTGAAGTCCTGTGTCTGCTCAGGGCCCAGGAGCCGTGCTAGGTGTTGGCCGTGTGACTGATGCTCTGTGGGTGCAGTTGCTGCCACATCTGCTGCTGTTGCACCGCCAGTTGCTGAGATTGGTCTGATGAGGACAGGATGTTGGTCAGGGGAGCTACACAGTTTGCTGGAATGATTAGGCCTGGGAAAAACACAGCAAAAAGGTCAACATGCACTCAAGGGACACAGAGCAAACATTTAAGGAGTGTGCTCTGGGTACTGTCCTTGTAACCTCACCTACTATTCGCTGCCCGTCCTCTGTTCTCAAACGAACAATCTGCATTTTCACATTGCTTCCGCTGACTGATGCCAAGACACCCTCCACCTTGGTCCACACGCTGAGGACAGAGCCACAGAGGACATAGTACATCCTGCAACGCAGCCCAATCTCACACTGTAGTCCCACTGAAGCCTTCTTGCAGTTCCCACGCCTGTCAGCAACAACAAAACATTAATGCTGCCTGTTGCTGAATACCGTTGTTCGTTACTATGGTTAGTTTTGAAGAAAATAAAAATTAAACACACAGACTGAAAACATGAAACACTCACCAATAGGCATGAGAGCAAATGTCAGCTGAAGACTTGTACTGATCGATCCAGTACTGCTTTGCATCATCCGAAAGGACCTGTTTAGGACAAAGTTACAAAAACAAAGTCAACCATGTGTTTCAGCCAGAGAAGCTCCAATGTGCCAAGTCCAGAAGATTCAATTGTTTGAATCTACAGAAAAGAATAATAACCTTTTTACATCTCTTCCGAATGTCTGCATATGCCTCCAGTTTGAGCTGTTTTCCTGTGTTTGGTCTGTACACCATGAAGAGCCTCTTTTTGGTGTTGACCTCTTTTACCATGATTGCGATCTTCTTGTTATTCCGTACCTAGTCAAAAAATTCAAACAATCTTCAGCTCTGAACTATTGAGAATGATCTACAGTTAAGTTTTTCTGAACGCTTACAAAGCTAAAAATTTAGAAAGATTTAATATGCTTACCTGCACATAGAAACCATCATCTGGGCCATCCTGTTCTGCCCAAACATGTGTCGCATCCTCCCATGACATGCCTCTCTCTACGCTCACCTGAAGAACAAAAACACACCCAAAAGATAATTAAACTTAACTGATCGGGTTTGTTTTAATCACAAATGTTTGCGCAAAGCAATGAAGTTGAACAGTTTAGACCCTGCTGAAAACAGTAAGAGGTACATGATCTGTAAGCTTTTTAAAGAAAGTTGGGTGGAAAATGCCTGTGTATATACCGTATAAAGCTCAACATGTCCTGATGTGGAATATCCTGGCGTCAAAAACTTCTTGACATCAGTCTTTTTAACCTTCTCATCTCCAGAGCCCAAATCTGCAAAACAGATTTTTCAACAGAATCAAGTAATCTACAAACACTTACAGCACAGTACTCACTGACAAGTTACATGAAAAACATATTTTACCCAAAATGCCCATGTCATATCTTCCATTCTTTTTGGCATTCTGAACAACAGCATTCAGAGTGTCTGAGAAGTACTGGAAGAGGGCATTCTGCTGCTGGACCTCCATACCAAGAATCCGGTTCAGGAACTTTCCAATATTGTTGTAATCTAAAATATGATGAATAGTCAGTAGATAAATTGGTAAACTCTTTGTGTAGGAGAGTGAATGTCTCTTGTTTTGTGTGCGTCACGGTACAGTACTTTAAACAAATGAAACCATATCATACCTTTATCCAGTGAGAGGACACCAGATCTATCTTCCACATTAATTAACCCCACACCAATTAAACCATTGCGGATTTCTGTGGATATTAAGATTTATGGTCAGACTACATGCTGTGCAATTTGGGTGTTTAACTTAATTATTGAAGCACTGCTTGATGTGTGTACGTACACACACGTACACACTTAAAAGAAAAAAAAAACAACAAAACAAAAACCCAACAACAACAACTTACCTTTAAAGAAATCGCCTTCAAACTCACAAGGTGGAGAGACCAATGGAGAATCCAAATTGACAATGGACTTCATAACGATTTCAAGAGCATTTCTGCCATACTATTTAAAAAAAAAAAAAGCAAAATTTTACCCTAAGCTCAGACCATGTCTACATATTCTTAAGAGGAAAGGGGTCTTACTTTATTGTCAAAGTTGAACCGACTGAGATCTCTAGTCTCTGTAGCTCTTCGGTCTCCATGGGTGAGAGCGCCCTGTGAATTTGCAGATATATAGAAATATATTAATATATAACATGATCGCTTATTTGCAATACTAAAATAAAAAAAAAAAAAATAAAAAAAAAAAGTTACCCACCAGGCTCTCTAATCTTTTGGCAACAATAGAGGCAAATCTTTGTTCTCCAGCAAGCTCAGAGATGAGGAACACATATTCGGGTGCAGTGACCTGGTTCGATCTGTGTGTTCTGCCTAATAGCATACATGGTGAGAAATGCAATAATGAGTTATGTTAAAGGAAACTGCTTCAATATTTATGGTATGCAAAGATGCAAGCATGTATATACATATTTAAAATGTATTAACACCAATTCTCATGAACAGGCATCCAGCTTCCAAAGCACCTACCAAATTGTTGAATAGCCCTGTCTGCACTCCATGGCAGCTCTAAAGTCATGTGCACCCTCCTCCTCTGGTTTTTTACTCTACGGTCTGCTTGTAGCGAAATACCAGAGCTGGCTGCCTCAGAGATTATAGCAATGTTCTACAAGGGAGAACAAACAGTTTTAGCTAAATTCATAATTTCACACAAGGCAGAAAAAATACAGAAAAAAAATAGTCAACCTTTTCTCCATCCATGAACCTCTGCTTCTCGGTGAGATTTAGGATTTCAACAGGAACATCCAGTTCTGATCTTGATTCATAAGAAATGCTTCCATCGTCATTGCTGACTACTCTACCTTTCCGCCCAGTCATCTAAAAACACAAGACACACAAATCAGTTAAATCAACAGGAAAAATACAGGAGACATCACCAAATGCTGAATAACTTGTGCGAATAGTTAAGTGGACTAGAACCGACAAGTAGCCTAGGTCAAACCTTGAGGACTCATACCTCTGCTACATTTTCAGGCCCTCCTAATTCATCAATAAGCTCGTCTAACGTGTTGGGAGGCAAATCCTCAGCCAGCTTCTCCAGTTGCTCCAGCAGTTCTCTCTTCATCTGCTGAGCATCTTCCACTGCATCATGGCTGGTAACACAACTACTCTCCTCTGGTTCACTTTTAGCTGTAAGAAGAATGCATGTGTGATTCAAAGAACCAAGTTATACATAACATATACCAAAAAAAGAAAGGCCTTTTCAGCGAACACCTTTTAGTACAGTGAGTACACAACAATCCTGACCACCTACCAGCAGTCACTGTGTTGGATGTCGATTTTAAAACAGGTGTTGTGAAAGCAGGCCTGGTCGAACCAAGTCCAGAGGCTAACAAGGCACTTTGAATGGAATCTGGGTCTATGCTCTTTTTCTTCTTCTTCTTCTTCTTGTTCTTTTCTTTGCTCTTCTTAGAGTCTTTGCGAATTAGCCAAGGATCTGAAAAAAAAGCACCAAAATTACTTTTCTGTAATTTTGGTTTTGTGAGCAAAGACAACAGACTGGTGGTTTTTAGCAGGAGACCTATGCACAAATTCTAACCATCTTCTTCATCTTCACTGGAATCGTCCTTGAAGGGGTTGAAGTCATCTTCATCATCTCCTGAGCTGACTGAATTAAAGCTGTCATCACTTTCAGCATCCTCATCAGAGTCTTCAGAATTGCTCTCATCAGAGCTGCTGCCTGAAAGCCCTCCAGATTTACGCGCCTTCTTCGCTCCCTTTTTAACCTCTGGACCTGTAAAAGCATTTAGGGTAGGGGAGGTGACCACCACACACAAAGCGAAACTGAAAACAACTTTTTACTTGTTTTAAAATACACGCTATTTGATCAAGTGAAAGCGTGATTGTACGTATGCATGCTTGTCAGAGGTACCTTTGCGCTTCGTGCCCTTCTGCTCTGCTGCCGTTTCTGCTGGTGACGGCGTTTTCTTTGCGGACAGGTCAATACCCAGCAAGCTAAAGAGCTTCTGCCTATCTGGAGCAGGGAAGTGCTTCTCCACCAGTGACTGCAAGACTCCCCTTAAGGACAAAATACAAATCTCATTCAAACTTATTACCATAAATACTAAATATAATACTAAAATAGGCATTCCAGTGAGTCTAAAAGACCACGTCACGGTTACTAACATAGATAAACATTTATTAGTCCCACAAGTGGGAAAATTACATCGTCACAGCAGAAAGTGGACAATACAAAAGGTAAGAGCAGCAAAAAAAAAAAAACAGTAGAATAATAATAATAATAATAATAATAATAATAATAATAATAATAATAATAAAAGCAGTATAAAATGTACATTATACAATCTACAAATATACAAATACAATACAAAAATAAAATATGGACATGTGTCTTGGAAAATATATACGTATATGCATATGTAAACTTCGTATGTATGTACACAGTGCACTTGCAGAAACACAGCTTAAGTCCTAGGTTTCTTGAAATAGCATACTACACACTGCTAGAAAACGAATTAGTATGCAGCATGTGATACATTTTTCCAGTACACTAAAGATACCCAGGGTTATGTACTAGTTTGGCCAAATATTCCAGTATGCAGCCATAGCTATTTTTGTATACAGTGTAGCCCATAAGGCAAGACAAAACCATGTAGTGGTGGATGCTAAACTGTAAATAAGAGGCTAAGAATATGGATCTTATGATTGACAAATATTGATGCCCAGATTAACAAATGTTGATCCCAGGTCATTTGCAAAAATCATTCTAAAAGTGCCAGCTATCAAATAATTTCATATAAGTTTTAGATTTTATAAGAAGTTATTTAATTATTCATGTAACCAAAGTTTTAGGAAAATGCCAGATATACGAATGCAACTGATTTCAAGTTGCTTTCAAATCAAGCAACCAGACAAAGCAGACCATATGAGACCATTAAACACAAGGTCTGTAAACATTTCCCCAAAAGGAATTTCTCATCCAGATCTAGAATTTTCCCCAAAATTAAATTACCAGAGAATGTGAGATATAATTTTTTTCTGAATTAAGACTGGATTAAGACTTTATAAGAAGAAACGCTGTTCTCACTTTGCAGTGGAGACAAAGTCATTCAGCTCGCCACCGCCTTCCTCCAATGCTTCAAGTGTTCGAGCCTCACCCGTTGATTGCAGGCCAATGACGACACACTTTATTTAAAAATAAATAAATAAATAAGCAAGCAAGCACACATTTGGTATATTCTACAACAGTTATGGCTCGATCACATGTTAAAAATACGGATAAAATATCTAATCTGACCTTCCCGTTCTTGACCTCCTCTCTGGCGAGCTGCACCACTCTCCGGACTTTGGAAGCGATGCATAGGTACTTGAAGAACCTTTGGTGCGCAGACCAGAACTGTCCCCACATTGATTTTTTCATGCGCTGTTCAGCATCCATCAAGTTGGCTGCTTGCTGAAACTTCTCTCTAGCACTCACCCACTAAGTTTGGAAACAAGTGATATGAAAAAGTCAAGTACAATTTTCACAGACTTGCATCACTCCAAAAGTGTACGTAAACCGCTGACTGATTCATGAAAAGTGTCCGTGAAGACACGGTCAGCTATACATAAATACATACCAGACGAACCGATTTGTTATACATCTTGATGTAGTTGTGTGTCAAAGGGACTTCATCAATCTTAAATGTCACGCCTTGGAAGCTCAACTGGCGAGCAATATACATGCCTCTCAATTTCATATCCATGGCAACAATTTCCATGGCACCAACACCTCTACAATAAATCAGCAAAAAGGGAGAGGGCTCAAACGAAGCAGCATAAATTGCAGATATTGAGAACAGTCAAAGAAAACTTCCGGACATTGCTTTGGGAAAAAAAAGGTTCTATAAAACTCTGCCAACCTTCTTTCGACAGCTTGAATGAAATTGGTAAACTCTTTAAAAGGAGTGCCATCTCCCCAAATGCCAAGACGATTCATGTAAGCCATGTTCCTAGGCTCAGACGCTCCTACAATAAAAAATAAAATGAGAAAAGCCAAAAGAGATGAAGACAAAATCTTACGTCCAAAGAAACAAGCCATTCTTTGCTCACAAACCTGTAGCACTGGCATACACCACCCGTGCTTTTGGCAGTTTGTTCTGGAGTTCGAGAACCGCTAGTCCAGTCTTAGTTGGTTTTGACGATCCAATAGGACAAACATTTTTTGCTTTGTGACATTCATCAAAGACTATCTGATAGGCTTAGTTAAAGGAAACAAACTTGGAACAGCTTCAGCATGTTTTCTTTTACTCTCTGCTTGAGTACTATGAACAAACACATTTCTTAACAATGGAAAACCATCTTAAAACATAAAGGATACCACACCATCAAAGTCATCCCCACACCAGTGAAGCAGCTGCTTGAATCTTGTCTTGTATTTTCCACCAGACTGGCTTTCTCCAATCAGGGATGAGTATGTGGCAAAAATCACACCTTTTTTCACACTTCCATTGTGTTTGGATGAAATTTTTCCATATTTGAACTAAAGGAAGGAGCAAAAAAATATTTTTGCCTAAAATCAAATACAAACCAAAGCAAAGCAAAAGTTAACATGCACACACTGTCAGTACCTTGTTCAATGAATGGACCTGAATGTTCTTTGCACCAATGTCTCTCAAGTCTCTCTCTGCATCATATTTCAAATCATTTGAGACGCTAAACCTGGAGACAGAATTAACAGCTGTAGAACAAGAAAACACTACAAAAAAACAGACAAATAAAGACAAAAAAAAGTGTCACTGTACCAGAGAGATCTTTTCCTGCCAAGGAGGTAATTCTCATATATAATGCCAGCAATGGTTCTTCCCTTTCCAACACCAGCACCATCACCAATCAAGTAGGCTGCTCGGTCTCCATTTGGAAGGAATGTCTCATGTTGCTGCAAAGCCAAAGCAATTGTTTAAAAAACGTGACTATTTAAAATATAAAACTGCTACAGAAGCAAAGTAATTGGAAGCACTAGAAATTCTTCACCTATCCAGGAGTTAATGATCACAAACCTGAGAAGCATACGTGACTGCCTCAAGCTGAAGAGCAGACAGCCAGCCCCTGTCAATGGTCTCCTCTGGAATGGAAAGTCTGTACCACACATTGGGTGGGTTGACACTTGATAGGGAGCTGGTTTCGACCACAGGGTCAGGATGCCGCTCTCCTATCTTCACTATGAAGAGAATGACAACCTTCAGCAATGATTTTAAACAAGATGAAAACCAATTTAACGCAACCTTTCAGAAGCATGCAACACTTAGCCCACTCACAGGCAGCTGTGCCACCCACATTATCTCATTTAATGAAAAAGACATATAAACACAGGATATTTTCATGTGCTATCCCTAGCTGGTCATACACACATTTCATTGGCATGTATTCTGCATATGTCTCTGCATGTCCCAGTTCCTCCTCCTCTTCCTCCTCCGGTTCCTCTTCCTCCTTCATTACTGGTAACTTCTAAAATAATATTCAAACAATTGCATTCATTAAAGCACCATACTAAGTAACATATATACACAAACACACATATACATACATACACACTAGGGCTGTAATGGTACATGTATTCGTTCCGAACCGTCACAGTACATGGATCACGGTTTGGCACATGATGTTGTAGGGAGAATACACAGTACGACAGAAGACGTGATTGATAGATCTAAGAAAGACACACGGAAAGCCGTTTGTAAAGCTTGCAACGCCGACATTTCTAGAGGGGGTGCATCTACAAAGACTCTGAACGTCGGGATTAATTTATCATATAAAATCAAAACATCCTGATTGGCATGCAGAGCAGGGGCAGACTGGCAATCTGTGCGTTCTGGAAAAGTCCGGAGCGAGCGAGAGAGGGAGAGAATGTTGTTGTATCTTTCAAGTTTTTAAAGCACTTGTTCTGAATGGACTTCGTTCAGAATATTAAAATGCACTTGAATGCAATGGTTTAATGAGAGAAGATATTTAATTGTATATCTTCCTTTAAGGGTATTCATGAGTGTGGGGGGTAAAATATTTTATTTCAAATTTTATTTTATATTGTGCATTGTTTGAATGCTAAATAAATAACAGATTTTCTTTTAATTTAATAATAATAATAATTTCTCTCTGTTCTCAGCCAAGTGTTTCCTCATTTTCGGTCCAAAAAAATCATTTTGGTGCATCCCTAATATATATCTATATATTTTCTTTTTTTTTGGGATGCACCAAAATGATGATTTTTTTTTACACAGTAATCCCCCAGTATTACACGGATCAGGAGTCACGGATTCAGTAACACGCTGATTTTTTTTTTTTTGAGAACCGAACTCCCCACAATAACGCGGAAACTGCAAATATCCTGCTTTTTTGTGGCAATAAATATATTTTTTCTGAATGTTTTCACACAAGGGGACCCGTTCACCTCGCCGCGGTGTCCCAATACTTTTGTGCCGCGACCTTCCGAGTTGCATCTCTCAGCGGGGAAAGCACTCAGACACTTCAAACTCCACAGTTCAATAGATCTCCAGAAGACCTTTCCAACGAGCCCTCGTTTGTATTTTTAGCCCAAGTAGATCAGGTTTTATTCTCCGAAAAGAGGCAAATACGGGTTTACCTTTACATTTTCTTTAAGGGTAATGCATTAAACTGAGTTTAACATGAAATTAAAGTGTTCTGAGAGCATGTTTGGGGGCATATTTAGGGTTTACACTATAAAAATAGGCATTTCTAGGCCTAAACCACAACAACGTGGTTTTTCATTATACGCGGGAGCTCTTGAAAACGGGTGCTCTTGAAACATATACAGAAATAGCGAGGAATTACTGTATATATACACATATATATACACACACACATACACACACACACATTGTGTGTGTGTGTGTGTGTGTGTGTGTGTGTGTGTGTGTGTGTGTGTGTGTGTGTGTGTGTGTGTATACATATATATATATATACACATACACACAAATACACACACGTGAGTGAGTGTGTGTGTGTGTATATAGTTAGATATAGATATATAGACACACACACGCAGCAGAGGAACATGGGTGTTAAGTTCTCTGTAATATTAAGTCAACACCACAATTAAACAAAGGCTGATACCTTGAATTTTCTGGTAAATTTAAGCGTCCAACTGAGAGTGGGAACACTAAGCCACGGCAGGACAACCCCCTGCAGTGCTAGCCATGTTAGCTATGCCGTTTCAGATGCCGTGCAGAACGCCGTACTGTTGCTGTACTTTAACACCCGATTTGCAGGTTATGCAGATCACCGTGCTGTTTGCGTGTCTAGAGTGAAGTATCTCCACACATGTGATGTGTGGGTGTTTACTGCTGCATGACTCTTGTCTTGTTGTGTTTACATTTCTCTCGCACCAACGGTACCGCCCTTTTTATGAAGGGACTATAATAATTGGTTAAGTCACGGAACGCGTATCAGCCAATCTGAGCCAGAGATTGCATTGTGTATACAAACGAAGGCAGAGAGAGGGGAAAAAAAACAAAACAAAACACTTGACTAGTCTCACACACACACACACACACACACATATTGAATTTAACTTAAAAATAGGCTTACATTTACAGGTGAAAAGCTCCGCATTTTTATTTCATCATTGACCCAGATTCTGGCAACATCTTTGCTTGACACCTCTTTCTTCGTGCCATTGTTTATCTCCGCTGTAAGAGTCAAAGAACAGTAACGCGGAAATGAGACAGCAAAAACTGATTATTTTCACAAGTGAATAAGCACCACAAAGAACAATCCCCACCAAAGCTTCACCTGTGCAAATACCTTTTTTATTGAATTTTCATTTAAACCCTACCCATACCTGGTTTATTCATCATCTTTGTGGAGACCAAAATAATCTCTGAAAGGGGAGAGCATTGTAAGTTCATGTAAGACAGAAATTGAATTTCCATAACAGTCGGGCTTCTTTGCTAATAAAAATGCATTCAATGTTCAAAATCTCTAAGTAGTACAATAAAAATGTGCACAGAGAAGTTAAAAGCAAACGCAAAGTTCTAAAACAATAGGATTAGAAACCTAAGCCATTAGAAACTTATTAAATGAGAACAGAAAAAAATACATAAATAAAAACCCTAAGAAGTAGGGTTGTAACGGTACATGTACTCGTACCAAACCATCACGGTATGGTAAATGTCGTCGTACAGAGAATACACGGTACGACAGAGAAGACGTGATTGAA
This sequence comes from Brachyalestes nurse, assembly GCA_037974405.1. Classification (NCBI taxonomy): domain Eukaryota; kingdom Metazoa; phylum Chordata; class Actinopteri; order Characiformes; family Alestidae; genus Brachyalestes; species Brachyalestes nurse. Next base: position 12,963,887 of record JBBPCY010000035.1, read on the forward strand.
GTAATGCGGATCCCTACAGCATCACAGAGGGACCAAAAAACGCCAGTAAATCATAAACCTGGGTTGTAGTGTCGTGCAATAGTGCCATCTACTGGCGTAACACTTCTGCTGCCTTACACATACATGAAAATATAAGCAAGTGTGTGTGTTTACTGGTTAATACACTGCTGTTTATTTAAAATAAACGAACAATAAACAAACCAAGCCTCATGCTTTAGAACTTTTTGTTACTTAACTTCGCTGTATCGTGAACCATACCGAGCTGTGATGTCAGAACTATAGTGTGAACCGAACCGTGACCTTTCTGTACCGTTATACCCCTACTAGTAGTAGTTCTAGCTCATGGTAGTCATGTACAATATCATGTACAGTTTCCTAAATCATTTCATTATGCGCAATATCTTATTTTTATAGTCTTACCGTGTGAAATATCACTACTCATTTCAATATTACTTATATACTACTGATCTCTATTATGTGCAGTAATATACACTTAACCACTATTTGTGCTATTAGTAATTAACTGTAAGTTATTTATCTGTAGTATTGATTCCCAGCATTTGTATATAGTGTAGTTTGATATTGAGTATTTTGTGCAGATGTTTTATTGGATTTATTTAGACTTTATATTATATATTGTTCTTGTCTCTGTGTCAGTGCAGTCATAACATCAGCAGTTTCCCCCGGGATCAATAAAGTTTTCTAATTCTGATTCTGATAAAAGGGAAAGCGGTTCATATGACACTTGATGTGATTGGTGCTCCAGACTCCATTCAGTATAAAAGTGGTGTGATCTGAAATCCACTTCATTCAGCTGTGCTTTCTTGAAAGGGCTTTTATGGTGATGTGCCCACTGTGGATTGAGTGCTACTTTTGCTGTGCTGCATTGATTATTATAGCCGTACTGTAGTCTGTAGCAAAATCAGCACTGTTCTTGAGCTGAATTGTGATCATCCAAACAATTGAGATAATTTAAAACAATTAGTTATGTGATCCTACTTTGTTGCCAGATGGTGCTCTTTAAATCATGTTTCGTAACAACAAACTAGCTCTGATGCTATGTTGCGCTTCTCTCCAAAGCATGTTTATTGCATCAAGCAGGACAGTTTTTCCAGCTGCACCCCATGTGAACTAGCAGATCTCATGATGATCATTTCAGAGATAAGGTCATTTGAAAAATATGCATTTTAATTTCAAACTAGTTGCATTTTGTGAGAAAATGAAGTGTGATTGCATGGCTGTTATAAAACCAGTGTTTGGACACAGCCAACCAAAAAAAGTATGTGTTAAAAAAATATTATGGGTAGAGTTGGTTCAACGTGTAGATAACTGATTAGATAACTGATCTGAGCTTTAGTGCTTTGAAGTCTGTGTCTTCCTGTTTTTCATTTTTTTATTCCCAGGGCCTTGTATTCACCAACTAGCAAAGATAACTCCACCATTTTCTCTCTGTCTCCATATTTTACAAAGGTCTCTCAACCATTTTTTTAAATAATGAATACTTGAAACCTGATCAACAGATAACAAAGTTATGTGCAAGCATGGTGCCTGGCTCTAAAAACTGGTGCTTGGCTCTAAAAACTGCAGCCACAGTGTATGTAACTGTGCCACATCTGTGATATCAACACAAAAAAATTACATCGAATTAGCATGCGCCGTTGATCTGTACATTAAATGTAACAAACCTTACAACACTTGTAACTCAGTTCTCTTGGCAGCTCAGCAGAAAGAAAAGCTGTTTTTTCTGTTATGGAACTCAAATAAGACATCCATGTCATCACATGAGCGAAACTTTTTTATACATGATTTGAAATGACCTGTTACTATTTATGCAGTGGTAAAATGTTGTAATTAATAGACCAGTGGAAATGGTCTAAAAGACTTGTCACATTAATGTACATGGAAATAACTTTGATATTGTTTTATCTTATACCTTATATCTTATATGTCAAAGATGAAGTTATTTATAATTTACTACATTCTTGAATCTCTTTAATATATCATTTGTGTGCTTACACAGTCATTAACAGTTAGTGTACACAGCTGTGGTTATAAAGTTCATAAATAACTATAATACATGATTATGCCAATTTGCAGAGCTAACTGATGAAACAACCGTCAGTAACATTAAAATAACTGCTCCCGTATATAGCATTCATGTTCCTGAGTGGCACATCTTGGAGATTTACTTCATCAGGAGATTGTGAATCCTGATAGAAGCACCGTGAGATAACTAGGTAGCTGTTGGAAACTGGCCGTGAGTGAATTGGCAGAAAACGTGGGTGTAAAATAAATGAGAATTTTTTTGGCTAGCAATCTTTATGCCAGATTTTAGACATGCTTCACCGTTTATTCTTACCATGAATGTTTGTAGTCGTCTGCCATGAGTATTTGCCAAGTATTTTCGATGAAGCCTTTAAAATCAAGTATCTTTCGGTCAAGCATCTTTGATCATACCTTTTTTTCTTGGAATTTTTGGGTAGAACCAGTGTAAGCTCACAAAAAATATTGTAAAAATGTTATAGTAGATTACAGTATTGTTATTACATTACCCTTAAAGTCTGTTGGGCAAGTCAGCAAGTGCGCATTTGGACCTAAATGGGTTGACAGTAGCACTGCTGGCGGATTTTAAATGCCCTGTCCGCTTATGTGCCAAACCACCCATGTCAATCCTGATTTGCTGTGATTCAAGATTTAGTGTCACTGTCCATGAAAAAGTTCAGCTCCTCATCCTTAAAGGCTTTATTCTGCCCCATGTGACCTAAACGCGTGTCACATTCCATATGATGTACTGTCCTGTCATGACCTTCATTATATCGCATTTGGTCCATGGCATTCACTTTCATCATTAAAATCCGAGACATATATTAAAGAGCATGGCTCATGAAACTCTGTTAAGCCTTGTTCTTTTGACATGTGAGATGCATTCATGTGCATCTGTGTGCGCTTTGGCATGCGCATGTATGTCTGTGTGTGTATCTGTGTGTTTCTTTTTATGCGTCTTTAAAGCAAATTGCCATAGTCCATGTTTGTCAGTTTTAATGAGAGGTTCTGTTCTTTCCATTTGAAATGATTTCAGGAGGCTCACTGGTCGTCGATTGAGTAAATACAACCGCGGACGTGCATTGTTTGTTAATTAATCAGTGCATTTCTGTGAGTAACGAGCGCCTTCTTTCCAGCGCTTGTCAGACAAAAATGACACACGCACACACTGTTTTCCTCCTTGTCCACCCCCTCTTTCTTCCTTTCACTCTTTTTTTGTATTTTATTGCTGAAATTGTATAATTGCAGCTTTGCCAAATGACTGCGGCAACAATAAACGGAGCTTTCTAGGCCATCATTTGGAAAAATAAAGAGCAGAAATGAAAGTATACATTAAAAAAACAGTGGAAGAATCTATCATGGTATGTCAACAGATGCATATTTTTTCCTGCCAAGGCCTAGAGATCATGCACCACATGATGTCATATGTGCATTTAATGTTGTACATGCGTTTACGTAACTTCTTTCATTCTGTTTCTCTAGCTTGTTCAGCTTCCTCCCCCTCCCTCCCTCCCACCCCTTTCATTTGATCCCTTCCTCTCTATCCCTTGCACTCCCCCCTGTCCTTCTTCCACCGCTAGTTGGGCTAGGTGAACCATACAAAGCACACCATATGTTATTCCCAGTTCCTGGGTAATTAGGTGCCAAGCTACTTACTCTGGGGCTAACTCTTACTCTAGAGACAGCCAGATGGATCCGCAGTATCAGTATGAGCATTAAATAAACATTACATCAACTTTACCTTGGCATTAGTTAAGTGCCAGAGAGCTGATCTTGCTCTTTTATCATCAACACATTGACTCTAGAGAGTTTATTTAAGCTCATGTTGTCCGAAGTGGGGTCTGTGACACATTTTAATTTATTATATTTTTTAAATTATGTGATAAATAGAGACTCGTGCCATATTACATCCAAAAGAAAAACTCAGTTGACGTTTTATTTTATCCTAAGACAACAGTCATGGGCCTATTAGAGGGCTATTGGTGTCAGTTTTGTTTTTTGACTGTGAAATGGAATTTTAAACATGACAGATATTGTTTTTGGAAGAATAATTTGCCAATAATTTTGTATATTCAGGTTGCTTGTTGATTGGTCTGGCAAAACTAACTAATGTTAGTTTTTCAGATGGAATTCAGTTGTGCTGTATAAATGAATACCATGTGTTATTTTTGGTGTTTTTAGAGTTGGGCATTATGGCAAACATATAGTATTGCAGTGTGTTGCTTCCCCAGCAGTGCCGCATTAAAAAATAATGTTTTGTACAATGATTAATTGGTTTAATAAACTCTTTACAGGCTGCACTGCACTAAATATAGTTAACCAGGGCTAATTATGCTCTATTTGTAAGGATACTCACAGTCAAACAGTGTTTAAGTACAGCACCCCTAGAAAAATCGTCTGCTTATTCCAACCACATACCAACCACAGCTCTTTAAAATGGCATTTTTTATGCCTAATGTGTCTAGCATTTATGGTGTTCACATTGAAAGGGTCCCAAAGCAATTCATGACACTTTGGCCAAAATATGGACGTTTTGTAGAGAAGAAAGAACCAATTAAGTCCTGGACTCAAGATAACAATAGCCCACAGAACTGACAGCAATATCTGATGCTCCACTGTGTGAAATGAGCTGGAATAGTGTAGAAGAATGAAAGAGAGAGAAATGCCTCTTGCCAGACTGGTTTAGTTTTCTGTTTAAAGAATCTACCAAAGTGTTTGATGTAAATGAACATTTGAATAACAGTCATAATAAATCCTGAATTTTGTCCCAACCATTGTACATTTTTAAAGATCACAGTAGGTCTTTTGCTAATGCTTGATGTAAATTTCTGTAACTTGTTAGGTACATTACTAGCCTAGCTCCAATTAAGGAATGCCAAAATTATTGAGCATAAAATATGTTTTGGCTGGCTGACTATATGTGATGTAAGGAGAAATCAATGTAATATGATTTTTTCTTACCACTTTAAAGGTCGTGTCTGAGATTTGGCCCAAGCTTTTAAAATTCTGCACTGGGATTAGCTCTTGCATTTTACTTCCTAAATATAGGATGTAATAAGTAAAATCTAAGAATAATTACTTGGACAAAGACAGGTGAAACCCTTATCAGTGCTCTCAAAACAGGTGATTTGCAGTATGGGCAAGGAACTGGTTTCATCTGCACTCAGTAGGATTTGTGAACACTGCGCCCTCCCACATGTACCACTGTAGCGGTGCCCTCATTTAATGAGTACAGGTCGAGTATTAAAGGCTTTGGGTTGAATTAAGTAACAAGGTATTAGTCAGAACAGAGGCTGTGCATCCAATTTCTTTGCATCAAGTCTCTTAATAGCTTAATTATATAAATTCATATTTTTAAAAATTGCACTCCCTCCCTTTTCTTTTTTCTCTCTTATAAAATCACATAAAAGACAGGAGCCATGACCATTGAGATTTGGCTATTGACAAGTGCCACCCTCACTACTTACATAGAACACTCTTTAAAAAGTGCTCTTAAGGCTTGACCTGAGCCTGTCAAGCAGCTGGCGTTTCTCTCTTTCATGCTTGTGAACTTTTCATATCATCAGATACTGGTGTCAACTCTGTTTTTTTTTGTGATCAGCTAGAGTTATTTGTGATCTTTTTCCATCTTGCTTTGCCTCTTCTTTCCACACCGGCCATAATTTCTCGGTCTCCGCCGCATCTCCTCTGCAAGTGTCATTGGAAATGTGTACCACACGGCTTTGTACTGGGCCCTTTGCTGTTCTCCCTCGATGGTAAAATTTCTCATCTCGGTTAGCATTTCTAATGGCTTCTTATATTGCTGCTGCACAGGCAGTCACACTGTTCTTTATGTTTACTTCACTGTCACAAATTGCCTTCTCAATTTCTGCATTTTTCAGTGAGATATCAAACTGAATGGCCAGCTGGGAATATCCACCCGCAGTCCAAAAAAATAAACTCAAAACTTGTTAAAAAAAATCTTCAAACTTGGATCTTCTGACTGTTTCTCGCTGATTATTTTTAATAAACCACAGCAATCAGTGACAGGGTTTTTTATTTAAAATATAACTGACCTGAGCTTTAGTGTGTGACATCTATAGAGAACATGTACTTATGTGTACTTGTTTAAAATGAACAAAACATGTAATTTGGCCAAACTTTTGGCTGCATTTTTTGTTCAGTGAAGAGCTGATAAGTGGATAAAGTGAGTTTATTTCCTCAGTACACCCCAACTACTGCATAGTTTAGTTAAATTCCACCAGCAACACACCAAGATTAAACTAAACTATGCAATAGTTTAGGAAATAAACTCACTTTATCCACTTATCAGCTCTTCATCCCAACTATTTACCCCCAAGATTTAACTTAATTAAGCATTAGTTAGCCAAACCAGGTATTTAATGGTAACGAGAAATAACACAAGGCATCCTCAAGGAGAGGTTTGAAACGAGTTTAATAAAACACTGATATACATAAAATAACTAATTATTTATGCATTCTAATATTAGCAGGAGAAATGCTTGCTGCATATATGTTGCATCTTCAGTGGTCTGACATTGTGCATAGCCTTGCTGGAATGTCCCTTACATGAACAGAATCTGAAACAGTTGCTAAACATCGATCTATGACACACTGTTTGTGCATATGAACACAATTCATTATGATTACCAGTGTATACTTACTCCATATACCAGCTGAAGACTGGTTGCAGTCCTAAATGCTTATACACTCTCCGTTGTGGGCACGGTTGTACTCGGTAGGCACGGTAGGCTACTGTGACGCACTTCAAAATAAGCATTCCAGCATGTGCTGTCAGTCCATTTCAGCTTATTTAAAACACAGCTGCTACGCAGCAAACCATCATAACTAGCCAAATACCAGCAGCTTCACTATCTTCACCACCAGTTGCCCATAGCAACTTGACATCGAGTTAAAAAGCCTACAACTGAGGTTAAAATCTAAAAGTGGACACTTCCATTTATAGTGATTATGCATTGTTCTTCATAACAGAAGTGTCTGATGCCAACAAGCCTTGAACAATTTTCTTCGGTTTGTTAGCAAATAAGACCACTAGGATTACATTCTGTTTTTTTAACCCTTAGATAAAAGCATGGTGTCATGTGTAGCTCGTTAAAACAAGCAGAGAAATTCTGTTCATCTCACACTCCATTTTCTGATGAGTGAATCTCTGGTGCCAGTTCAATGAAGAAAGATGGGCAAGGGTCTTCTAAAGAAAGTGTCTTTGCCAAACAGACAACAGGCATCTCTGCCGCTCAGTTTCGATTGCTTTGGATTGCTTTCACATGCTCGTAATTGTGAGCTGCACTGGGTAAGAGAGTCTGCTAAGTGGCATAATGCAGTGGTCTTGCTCTCTACGGGCTTTCTAAATTAAGTTTCTGTGATATGACCAAAACTATTCCTCCTCCTGATTTTCTTGAGAGAGGTCTGGAGCAATTTAGAGAAATGTTGCAAGTTCACAAATTGATGATTAAGGCCAGAAGTGCAAATTACAGTAACAAACCGAAATGCAAAACACATGTCAGTCTGGGTGGCAGTGGGAAGAAAACAAAACATGGCAAGTGTAAATACAAGATTAAAAGAGTTCAAGAGTTCCTGCAGTCATAATCATGCATATTTCCAGATTTTCTTGAAATTAGACATGACAAAAACAGTATAAACATTAAAAGAATGGCTTCTACTCCACAAAAAAGTACTTTACCCAGTACATTTCAGCCAATAGCCTCATATTATCCTATTGATTTGTGTTATGAGTAAAAGATCATTTACTATGACTAAAAGTGAGACTTTCATGACCTGACCAAATATATTTTGATTCGCTTCAGTCCCAGTCCCATCTGTCACTTTCAGCATTTTGTTAAGGGGTATGGAAAAGTTCTCTCTTGCTAATGGAAATAAAAATGACTTACATCTGTTCAAAAAGCACTAGAGTTTAAAGGACAATACAGAAAACATAGCTTCTAGGATGAAATCTTCAAAGAAGCATCTTGATTCTCGAAGTGCCTTTACATAACAGATGAGCAGGGATACAAAATATAATATTTTAAATTATATATTGTGTTATAATAATGGAGGGCATTATTATGGGGAAAACAACTCATACGTTAAATCTGTAATTGATCTATATTTGTTTTAAGTTTAAGTTCATGAACTAAATGAACAAGCCTAGTCCATTAGACTTTTTGTAGTTGCTTCTTTTGTTTTATTAAGTTCAGAATTACATAGCCCATTGTTCCCATCAGTTAATTGGCATAATCGTTATAAGCATCTGAAAAACATTACAGATAAACACCTACATGGCATGATGACATGATACACTGAGATGTTGGTTTGGAATTCAAACAAACATATTGCTTAAACATTTAGAGGAACATGATCATAAGATCATATTTACATTTTTGGGTTTTATTGTCGTAAAACTGATGTATTATCATAATATAAAGTAATTAGTATTAGTCTATGAACATCAAAGCAGCCAGTAAAAGTTCCCAAAGTGGTTATAGATAGCTAGTCTAAAATGAGTAGACAGTAGTACATCCTTGGCAAATCCAGATAGATGTTGTCTTTATTACTCACCCGACCCTTGAGAGTAAAACATTAAGTCAAAAAAATAAAAAAAAACCTATGGTTATAACTACTTTCTGCTGAAGGAAGAATATTTAGAAAAGATTACCCCAAAACAGGAATCGACCTATCGCTGCACCACTTATTTTTAAACCAAGACAGCGCCCGGGACACAGATAAATGACTACAGGGGAGATTGATCTGAAACGTGTACCAATGCTTCTGTCTGACAACAGACAGAGCGAAAGCTTCTTTTTTAAAAATTCCACCCTAAGTGTTGCAGCACTTTAAAAGTGCCTGAAAGTAATTTCGAATATGAGACAAGAGTCAGCTTTGTGTGGTCCTACTTAGACTATAATTATGTTTGATCGTTAAAACCTATAAATTAGCTTTAAATTAAGGGGTTGATAAAAACCATACTAGCCATCTGTTGAGACAACCAGATGCTCAGGTGTCATGGGGCAGCTGGTAGCCTAGTGGTTAGGACGTTTGCCCTGTGATCGGGAAGTCGTGGGTTTGATTCCCAAGACTCATAGGCACCGCTGAGGTACCCTTGAGCAAGGTACCCTCTACACACACCGTTCCTGGCCGCCCGCTGCTGAATGGGTTAAATACAGAGAAAGAATTGTGTGCTGTGGTGCGTTCACGCGTGACAGGGTAGTCACTTTTACAACCTTTACTATCAAAGATGGTATTGCAAAGTGGAAATTCTTAGACCACGGCCACTAACTTTTCTTATTCCACCTTAAATGTTGCAGCAGCTACTTTCAAGCGGCTTAAATGCTGCACCATTTAAGTTTGAATGAAAACTTTTCTGCAAACAGGTCTTAGGTTAGTTCTAAAGCAATGCCAACTATCTGTTTAGGCAACCAGATTGTACGTATCAAACTTCAAACTATCAGTCACAATATACATTTTTTAAAAATAAAACACTGAATTAAATCCATTGAAAATGAAATAGTTATTGTGAATTACCTGTGGTATTGTTATTACAGTTAGTAGCAGTTGTGGAAGTAGTAGTAGTAGTAGTATTGGTAGTGGTGTAGCACCAGTAATTCCTGAAATAATTTAAACATACATATAGTGTTTAGTATTTATATGGCAAGTGCAAGTGTTTATTAAACTTGACAGAAGAAACCAGAGTAGATGTAACCCATATGTGTAGACACACTGCAAAACTTGCATACTCATTAGGGCTGGACAAGTTAAAGTGTTATTATTGCGTTAACGCATTATTTTTTTAACGCCGACAATTAATTAACTGCGGATTAACACAGTTTATTACTATTATTTTCAAAGTTTTTGTGCCCAACCACTTCATCTCACTCTAACAGGGACAGTTGCTACTGAACATGGACTGTTCATGCTGCACCCTGATAAAAGAAAAATGTTTCGGCTGGTACCTGTTAAAAAGAAAAAGAAAACAGATCTATAAATGTTAACTTGCTGTTGATTGGAAGCTGCCTGTTATAATGTTATGATCGTGGTTTTGGACTCTGAAGGTAACTTGTTTTTCTATAACAAACTAGATAAAACGTGAATGCCTTGGCAGTGGCAAACATTAATGTTTAAGTTGAGATTTACAAGAAATATTTTAACTGTAACAGTGTAACTGTGTTAAAGGTAATACTGCTGTAATGACGGGAAAAAACTGTCTAAGAAGAAGGTGCAGGCACGGATTTCCATTTTCTCCAAAGGTACACACCAAGGAAAATGTGAGGGTGGACCGACAGAACATAAACTCATGGACATTAATATTTGCACAGTGCCCAGCACAGAACCAATGAAAGCAAAACGTCACTTATTCCATAACCACTGGCCGGCTGTGAATCCTTACTAACGAGCTGGCCGGGGTAAACACACCCATGTGACAAAATCAACGTCCCCTTAGTTCATGTACTGCCGACCTTTTTTTGTTCATATATCAGTACTTTTAAAATAAATACACATTTTTAAATTCATTATTACATTTTGTGTATAATAATGTGATTAATTGTGAGTAATTGCAGAAAATTATGCGATTAATCACGATAAAAAAAATACCACCAAATATTTTTTTTTCGCATTCTATGCAGAATTGCAACACATGGTTTCACAACGTTTTTGAATTAAACAAAACATTATTTTTTTCTACTAGTAACACTAACCTTAACTTCAGTTACTTTGTAAAGTCAGGAAGAATTGTGGGTTAGCCTTTGCATTTTTGTACTGAAACAAACACATGCACACAAGAAAAAGCAGATACATTTGTTCATAAACTTCTATTTTCATGCTGCGTTATTGATTCCATGTATATGTGTGCGCCAACGTGTGTATATGTGTGTGTGTGTGTGTGTGTGTGTGTGTGTGTGTGTGGGTGTGTGCCGGCGAATGTCTTGCACTTAGTGAAGGTGTTTGATTGAAGTTTAAGGCAGTGATATCAACCCTGCCATCTTCAATGAATCATTCCTCCTGCACTTCTCTCTGGCTTCTGTCTGTCTCTCTGCATTTCAAGGCAGTTACTTCCCTAAAGAAATGAAGTGGCAGATAGAAAGTGAGGGAAATCGAAAATGAAAACTGAAATATCTGAAATATATGTATGGAAAACACTCTGAACACCCCTCAGCCCGTCCTCTCAAGCTTTTTCCTACTCCTACCCCACCCTGATTTATTTATCATAGCCAGAGGAACTATAATGTTGACGCGAAAAGATGGATGACTTGTTTTCTGTTAGTGGACAGTGATGTATTCATCTGAATTTGGCTGCGTCGCTGCGACGGTGACAGCTGAAAAATAAGCACTTTGCCAAAATCACAATTAAAACGCATAAATTAAACCCACCGCCAACAGAGCAAGAACAAAAGAGAAGGCAGCCCCCTTGTGTGCCAGTCACATAATCACGACCTGTTGAAGAGAAGAGCATTGGCGGCTATTTAAACATTCAAGTGGCTGTACTTTCTCAGCTTTTACACATACAATAAAGGATATTAACTGAAAAAAAGAAAGCTTCTTAGAAATGCTTTAAATGATTACCACTCTGGGTCAAGAGACTATTCCTTGACAAGAGCAGATCTGGAAATAGTCAAATGTTTCTTGTGCTCCATAAGATGATTAGGCCATTAGAAACATTATTGATTTTTTGCATAAAAGCAAAATGTTATTTCTTTTGTCTGTTATCTTGTCCTTATTATGAGTATGCTATAACCGGTGTGTTATGAAAAAATACTATGGACTAAGCCTAGTCCAGGGGGTTTAACTCCAGTCCAAGATCAAGGTGTCCAGTGAGAACCAGGAGGGTGGCTAGTGGCAGTGGTGTTCTGGATCCAAACACCTGCTTGCACTGGACGGACTGGGCACTGGACGGCACTGTTGATTTGAGCGTCTTCGTGATGGTACCCTCAAGGTCAATGGGGGGCACTGTGGAGACTGCTCGATGGTTGTCTGGGGCATTGGGCAGCACTGTGGAGCCTAGTTCTTGCTCGAGATGTCCAGGGAGAGAATCCAGGTTAACCATGGGTACTGTGTCAGAGGCAGAGGTTGGGGTAATCAGGGCACTGCGCAGCTTAGGGGCTTGGGATTTGGCACATATTCAGGGAACTTGGGGGCCAGCACTAGAACAGCAGGATCAGGAGATAACTTGGGAGATGACTTGGGAGTCTATACTAGATCAAAAACATCAGTTGGTGACTTTGATCAGGAGGTCCAGGAACCAGCACCAGGTCAGATGCCAAAATCGGAACAGCTGAAACCTCCACTGAGGCATGTGGTCTTGTTGCAGCACCCTCTGAGGCAGCCGGGTCTGCAGGCAAGCTATTCGAGACACTAGGAATCACGGAAAAGCTGATTGCCTTCCTGTCAGGGCCCTCCAGGACACTAGTGGCTGGGTCTTTGTCAGCCTTCACACTGTTCAGTTTGGGCTGATTGACACACATTGGCTGTAGAGAGGCAGCCTTGCTTGAGAATTGACCCCCCACTGTGGGGAAAGTGGTGGTGTCAGATACCTCCTGAGTTGCCTTCAGTGGCTTAAATGGAGACCAGGAAACCGCAGCCAGGAGTAGATGGAGTTCCTTCTACAGCCTAGAGCCCGCATCACTGTTTTTTGTCCGCACCAAAGTCTTTCCTCTGATGAGTTTTAACAAACATTACCCACCTCTGATGGAGCAGGGCAGGTAGTTCTAGGGTGGACAAAAGGAACTGAAAGAACAACAAAAGCACATGGTGAAAAACAAAACGCAAAAAGAGGGAACCCAGACAGATACAAGGACACTGCAGGGCAGATGTTACATAGATTGCTTTTTTATCTGTACTCTGCTCTGCTTCTGCCCCTGGCTTTGGTTCATTTACACATATACCAGTGAGTAGTCATGAGTGACGGTGGCAGGATAAACAAGAAAGGCATCATCACAATCAACACTTTCATTTTAATATTAGGTTCATGTGTTGATGTGATCAATGTGATTAGTTCTTTTCACACTGAGGCAATTTCAACAGATAAAAAGCTGAATCAGGAGTGTTTGAACAAATTTTTCTGGTCTGTGCTGCAGACCGGGCATCCAGAATTTGAGTTGAACACTCTTGGCCTGGACCATTTCCAAGGTTGTGATTTGTGTGTGTGTGTGTGTGTGTGTGTGTGTGTGTGTGTGTGTGTGTTTGTGTGTGTGTGTGTGTGTGTGTATGTGTATGTGTGTCTGGGTTTGTGTGTATGTGTCTGTGTTTGTGTGTGTGTGTTTGTGTGTGTTTGTGTTTGTGTGTGTGTGAGTTTGTGTGTGTGTGTGTGTGTGTGTGTTTGTGTGTGTGTGTCTGGGTTTGTTTGTATGTGTGTGTGTGTGTGTGTGTGTGTCTGGGTTTGTGTGTATGTGTGTGTGTGTACGTGCTTGTGTGTGTGTGTTTGTATGTGTGTCTGTGTGTGTGTGTGTCCCTGTGTGTGTGTACAGTAATGCTGTTGGTTTAACTCCTCAGGTCTGAATGGCTTGGTGAGGGTGAGTGAGGCGTTTCCTGCTCCATCATGCGTGCGGCCCGTGGGGAGTCTCCTCTCCGGCCCCGCAGCCTCCTGGTGCTCCTCACCCTGCTGGCAGAGGCGCGGTGGGGCAGTGCGTGTCCCGCGGCATGCGCCTGCTACGTGCCCACGGAGGTTCACTGCACCTTCCGCTACCTGAGCACCCTGCCCAGCGGAATCCAGCCAGCTGTGGAGAGAATTAACCTGGGGTGAGACGCACTGACACACACAAACACACACACACACACCCAGACACACACACACACACACCCTCACACAGGGACACTCTCTCTCTCTTCCTCACTTTTTCTCTCTCTCTCTCCCACACACACACACACACCCACTTTCTGTCTGTCTCTCTCTATCTCTCTCACACACACACACACTCACACATACACATATTCTCTCTCTCACTTTCTCTCTCTCACACACACGCATACGCTCACACACACACACACACACACACACACACTGTCTGTCATTCTTTCTCTCTCACGCACACACATACATACACACACACACAAATATTTTTTAGTTTCTTTATTCCATGAAATTGTAAAATAATGGAATCATCCAGTTGCACTGAGATATAATTTTGTTAATTTTATGACGTGGTGCTTGTGGGAGGTCAAATAAATATTCACAGATATCTAGAAATAAGTTGAAAAATTGAGAGTTAAATGGCTATAAAATCCAAAAGCAGTACACTATGGTTGGCAACACACACACACACACACACAGAAACACACACTTCAGACATGACTCTCTTCACTGAGGGTTTAGGGCCCTAATAGTGTATGTGGTGAATAGACAAAGGTGGATACAGCGACATAAATCCTTCCCAAAAGTGTTACTTCAGAGAAACGATGACTTGCAGTTCCTTCTAAAAGGAACAGTGACCTAAAAGAAAAAAAGAAAGAAATAAAACTTGCGTGGGAATAAAAGTGAAAGGGACCATTCTGTGGTTGTCATTCTGTTTAGACAACATGGAGGCTTTGGCCGAAGTTATTTGGTCAGAGCCTCTTTTGATATTGTGCTCTTTTATTTTTTAAAGTCTTGTTTCAGTTTTCTAAATTTTTCTCTTCGTTGTTTAGCCCTGTAATAAAAACAAACCCAGCTAACTGGGTCCTGGTACACCTTCCGTTTCTCCCTGAGTCAGACAATTCCCACTGAAATTTATCTTCATCCCAAAGAGGCAGTAGAGCTTGTACTTCATCGACTTTACAGTTGTTAGTTTATATTGTTAGTTCGTTTTTTTGGCCTCTTTTCAAGTCTGTTGTCATGACAACATTTCTACCAATCAGACAGCAGTGATGCAGTCAGCTAGGCAGCTCGGGTTCAGCTCAGGTACGGACCACATTATTTGTAATGGAAAATAATGTGCTCACAGCACAGGACGGTTACTTATGCGACTGGAAAAGAGTACTCTCTTCCCTCTAATGTGGTAAATAGCAAAAAAGTGCAAGAGCTCATTAAAAACGCCAAAAAAACATCAATATGAAGTTTGAAGCCATGTTGATAGAAAGAACCAACAAGACACCAAGTCTGGCTGTCCTCAGCAGGGCAAAAATTAGTTCATTAAATCAGTCATGCCGTCACCAACAGACCAGAATCAAACTAAATAGAAAAAAAACATATTTTACTCTCCCTGTAAAAACTGATAGAAATAAAAAAGAACTGAACTAAACTTGAATGAGACTAAAATGTACTGGAATTAAAATAAAATAAAGTGTTTCTCAAAAATAAATTTATTTACGGTAAGTATTATAGTAAAAATACCCAGAATGATCATTTCACTGATGATTATATAAAGCCAAAATAAAAGTCCTGAAAATACTTCGTACTAAATACACTATACTACATGCACAAAATGCTTTGGTCAGTAAAAAAGGTAAATGTAAATTCTATGGATAGATAGTTGAAATTACTACTGAAGTAGTTTACTAGCAACACAAGTAGTAGGTTAGAGTTGTTTTCTATACCTAGTCCATTATTGAACTTAGTAGTGACATAAGTCATGATACAGCACTTGACAATACTATTGCATAAGTAGTGACATCAGCCAGTAAGCAATGAAATAAATGCTGATAATTATAAGGAATTTGATAGTGGAAATGAAGACCATTCGCCATTTGTCTCTTCTAATTTTGTGCAAAACGGTGATGCACACGTCTTCTGTGTTGTTTTTTAGGTACAACAGTCTTACAGTGATACGAGAAAATGAACTGTCAGGGCTGACAAACCTGGAACTGTTGATGCTGCACAGTAACATCATCCAAACTATCGAAGACGGAGCATTCCGCAGCCTTAAGGCTCTGCAGGTAAAGGCATGTGGTGAATGACGTGAGGTTCTGGAGAGGCCAAGCAGATGAGAATACAACACCCGTTCAGTGGTGTAGGTGCAAATTTAAAGATTTAAAACAAACCGCTTATTGAGAGAAGGTGACGGTTAGAATGACAAGAAATGAAGCATTTGAATCATGATTAATATTTTAGTGCAAGAGTTATGAAATACTAAGAAAAACAGTTGAGAAGTGGAGATGACGAGCATAGAAAAAGGATGTGATTGCGAAGAGGATTTTATTAACCGAAGAACTGATTTTATTCAGGACACTGAATGAACGTAGGGACTACAAAAGGAAATTAAATAAAGCAAAGAGAGACTGGGGTGAAACATTCATAAATATGAACCCAAAGGGGGCAAAAATGCAAAGCAAGAAGCACAAAGCAAAACACAGAGCAAACTACGGAGCAGAAAAAGAAGAAATGAGCCAAAACATAACAGTGAGAATAATCGAGCAAAAACATTTTTCCAAAACCACAGAGCAAAAACTCCAAGAGCAAGAGAAACTGAGCAAAAATCATGAGAAACAACAAATCAAGACTGTTTTTTTATACTATTCAAACAAATGAGAAACACTTGGGATGGGAAGGAGACAGGAACAAGACACAGGTAAACTGGATAATAAGGGGGCGGGGCTAAGACCAAAACACACACAATAATATAAACAACATAGAAGAAAACAGGGGGAAGCCGAAAAACAGGGAAAGACAGGGAGAGTGCTACACTTATTAAAAAACTGAGTGTAAACCAGCACACCGCCATAGGTCTTATCCATCATCCAGGCAGAATAAACATGCTTTTAAAATGTATAAAATAACTTATAGACTTTATTGCTAATAGCAATCAACCTGGAAAATAACAATATCCAGCGTGTCCAGTGGAAGTATATTTATTTACTCTCATTGTAAGTTCTGCAGATTGTCACATGCTGTTTCCACATGGCAACAATTACAGTTTATCATTTTGTATAAAACTTTTGCAATCTAAACTGGTTTTATGTAAGTCAAAGAAGGTTCAATTTAGTAATAGAGTCCAGTTCCGTCCACTAGCTGTAACTCCCCCAATAAAACAACATCACGAACACTGGGAGGGTGAAGGTTAGAGTTGCATGAAGCAAGGTACTGTCTCTCTACTGCTATTACAATGTCATAGGACAATTTTAACATGATTATAGCTTGTGAGGGAACAGCAACTGCCAATTCTGTTATGTCAGTTAACAAATGCTGGTGCTAATTCTCTTGGATCTCAGACAACAAATGGCTGCAGCACCACCAGGGGTTGAACTCATGACCTCCCAAAGATGTAGCCAATGCTTAAATAGTTTCATTATTTGGAAAACCCCTAACACACATATTTTAGAGGGCTTCTGAGGCCTGGCCTCACCATGTAACTTGATGTAACGTCTTTAAAGCTGCTTATAATGACATATAAACTGTCTACAACCTACTTAAAAACCTGATTATAAATAATGCAGAAGCCCTTTATAAGGGTAGAAGTATTGTAATGTGGTACCTGCCAATGGAAGGCACATAATCAGATGAAAGTGTATCTCAGAAAGCCTTCAGTTTTCCAAAGGAAAATAAAATTTGACACTTACATTGTAGTCAGGCCAAAATGAAATAAAAGCCATATGTTAAAAGTTGCCATATGGCAACATCATGTAGGATTTAATCTCTAGGTTATGAACTTGATTCAAATGCCTGAATGGTGTGCAACCGTCAAATGTTCTCATCTGGCTGATTTGTTTTTGTGATTTTGCCTCTATAGGTGCTAAAGATGAGTTACAACAAAGTGAAGGAGCTTAGAAAGGAGACGTTTCAAGGCCTGGATAACATACTGCGTCTCCATATGGACCATAACCAGATCGAATTCATCCATCCAGAAGCTTTCTATGGTCTGACCTCTCTACAGCTAGTGCATCTTGAGGGCAACCTGCTCCAACAACTTCATCCAGACACCTTCGTAACGCTGAGACACAGCCAAATTTTCAAACTTTCCACCGTCAAGACCATTTATCTATCAGATAATGCATTGACCACTCTACCTGCTACTGTGTTCTCGGGCTGCTACCAGCTAGAGAATCTCTTTCTTAATGGAAACCCATGGTCATGCGACTGTCAGATGGACTGGTTTGCTGAGTGGATAAAAAGGAATCCAGGTATAGTTGCCCCTCAAGTCACTACATTGTAATCGATTTTACCTCTTGCAAACTGCTTTGTTGATCATATCACTCAAAACACTGAGATGCACGGGACCGTGAAAATGTAATACCCTGAGGAGATATTTTATCTATTCTCCACATAAGTAATTATAAACATTCTATAGCCATCTCAAGATGTTAAGGAGACTTATAATTTAGAACAAAACTAACAATCAAATATTTTCTCAAAATGAGCAATGCTAACATTATTTTGTGCTTACAGGTGTCTTGAAATGCAAAAGAGACAGAAAGTTTGCTGGAGAACAGGTCTGCCCCATCTGTGAGTCCCCAGTTACCTCCAAAGGCAGCAATATGGTTAATCTGGGAAGTGATGCCTACACATGCTCTAAACCATGGATCCATCCTTATCTGAAACAGAAGAACATCACCATGGATGAAAGCAGCTACACTCCTGTTTTCCCAAATGATTTTATTGCTCCCATTGGAATGATTGAAATGAACTTTACTGATCAATTCCACAATGACGCCAGCTTAGCTTGTGTTGTCCAGAGACCAACAGGGCTGGTCAACTTGAATGTAACACAAGGAGTGAGGGGTGAACATGTTACAACACTCACTGCCTCTGTGGCCACGTCGCTTGTTTGCAGTATTGACTATGAGCAGATCCGTCATCTTTGGAGCATTTTGGCCACCTATAGTGATTCACCAATGATTCTTGAGAGAGGGCTCCTCCTCGCCACGCTACCAGATATGATCTACAAATACAAGCAAGCAAGGTTATCAAGTAACGAAATCTTCACAGAGATTGAAACACAGATTAAGGCAAATCCTGCATGGCTAATGCAAAATGCCATTAGCTTACAGCTAGACCGCACCACAACCACATACTCGACCCTTCATATCAAATATTTGTCCAATGTGGAAATGAATATTGAAACCAATAAAGTAAAAAGAGACAGATACAGCTGGACTATGATCAAAAGGGACAATCAGACTAAGACAGAGTCTGCGGTACTTTCTGGCGGCATGGCTGAACTGAACTGTGATACCTATGGTCATCCTAAACCATCTATAGAGTGGATATTACCAGATGGAAGCAAGGTACGGGCACCATATAACAGTGAGGACCGGAGGATTGTAATAGCGGACAATGGGAAGCTCACTCTGAGGGCATCAGACAGCTCTGATACTGGTGTCTATCGTTGCATTGCAACTAACTATCTTGATGCAGATGTTCTTACCTTCAGGGTTACTGTATTGTCTCCAGATGTAGAGGAGGAGGAAGCCAATGGGGTTCAGCTCTCACGATCAGTGGGCGATTGCTTATTTCTAGATTGTGAAGCAACAGGTAGCCCACAAGCTTCTGTTCAGTGGATACTACCAGATCATACTGTCATGGACAAGTCCTATGCAAACAAGAAGCTCTTCCAAAATGGCACTTTGGGAGTATACGGACTGACAGAAAGGGACAGAGGATTTTACAGGTGCTTAGCTGTGAATCATCTTGGAGCAGATTTGTTAGTGTCCCTGATAACCATTTCAAATAATGGGAGAAAAGTGGTACAGTTCTCAGATATAGAGGGTTCTGGTGATGACAGTCAGCAAAACACAGAAGATAGCAACAGTCTTCAAAGTGAAGATCTTTCTAAAGTTAGCCAGGAATCAAGAACAGTTACCTCAGACCGACCTTATCCTAGGCTCAGGTCCTCATTTCGTAGGATACCAACAAATAGAAGGGGTGGTAGCCGACGCAATGGGTGGACGAGAAGAACATTTGACAAAGCATCCAGGAAAGTAGACCCTGAGAAATTAGCAGATTTTATCAAGAGGTCTCAGGCCAATAAACTAGGAAAACCTAGTAAGCAATCAGAAGCTGATAAAAGGCTTTCTGTCGACGATGAGACAGGTTCAGGCACTGAGGTGACTGAAGGTGGCATTTTCATTCCAAGTCAAGATGTAATTACAGAAAGTCCAGAAAATTATGGCAGGATTGTGACCACCTATGATCAGAACAGCACTGCTACAGTGGCAGAAGTAGTACCAGGTGTACCAGCCATTTTTATGACACCAGTAAGAAACATGAACCCATACACAGATGCCACCCCACTGCAGGCCAGTCTCACCCTTAGAAACTATGAAATTCAACAAGATGAGACAACACCATTTATAGGTTATACTGTTAGTTCTAGTGACAGCAAACTCTACAGTCCTGAAATGAATACAATCAAGCCCTTGCAACCAGTTACGTTGAAATTTACAGTTACTGAGAGTGTGAATGAAATGGAGCTTCAGTTTTCTGGGGATGTACCAGAAACTGCAACTAAGGTAACATCTCATTCTCAAAGTACTGATGTGACACCTGTGATGGACCGATCTACACAGAGGGTGAACCCTGTGGTACAATCATCCACAGACCATGAAAGCCAGACCACTTTCACAGCCGTCACAACAACAGAAAGGGAACAAGATGAGATCACATTTCATACTACTCAAAGAATCAAGTCTCCTCGTCTTCCTCCTGGATCGACCATCATCTCCCACCAGCAGATACACATCATTCCCCCGAATAAAAAGCGACCAGGAAGGAGACGTAACTTTTCCAACAGACGCAGGATTATCCGGCCAAACAAGATCACAGACATACAGTCCTTACTGGATAAGTTCAAAAAGCCATCTGCAAAGCATGAAGGCAATGCCACTGTTCCATACACAGTACAGCTGACCACAGACTGTGGACTGTGTGGAGGAGAGTCTACTGCAAGATCCAAAATAGCAGAAGAACAAACATCTGTTAGTCCATCTAGTAGAACTGATGTGCCAACCTCCTCTCAAAGAAAGACCAAACAAAATATCACACCAACAGTAAGCACACCATTTGTTACCTCCCCAATGATGCGTGCTAAGTCAAATTCAGTAAAAGTTGAGGCATCACGGAAGCCTAATGCTTCCCGTGAACAAACTGTCCCTGCAAACACTCCCAAGCAAAGGCCAACACAAGATCCTATGAAAGTTTCAACCACCATTACAGCTACCACCACAGTTAAGTCCTCTAAAGTCATACGAGGAAAGATCCCATGGGGCAAATTGTTTGGAAGTAAAGAGAGTCAGCGGGAAATACTTAACCGACTTAGGAAACCAGCAAAACCATCCACTACAACACAGAGTACAACCTCAGCTAGAACCATGACCACAACGCCGCCATCAAGGACCGCAACTGCCCTGCCTACTGCAGAATCAATAGTAGCACCAATGACTGCCCCTGCTCCTGTAGCAAAAGGGAATCAAGACAATTCAGAGACATCTTCTGATGACTTATCAGGTTCTTCATCCTTCACAGAAACACAGACTTCTTATGAAGTCATAACTTCATTCACAACTTCCAGTCCATCCAACAGTTACCGCAAAACAGCTGTATTGCTCAGGCCTGGAACTACACCTACATATGGATCCAGGATGTCCACCACTACAGAGTCCCAGATTACTCGAATTTTACCAGTCCCACCAACAACTAGATCCACATCAAAGGAAGATACCTTGGAGTCCAGTTCCTCTGGCTCTGACCCAGGGGAGTCTGGAGGGTTTGTTGGCAGATCTTGGAGAAATCGGAAGCCGGGTTTCCACAGACGACGTTTCAGAGGAAGAAGGCCAATAAAAAAAACAACCACACATGCTCCGACTACCAAATTTACTACACTGGAAACAACCTCTCTAGCACCAAAGACAGAGTCAAGGGTACACAGGCCCTTGTATACACCTGCTGGAGTGACAGAGAGATCTTCTGCATCCAAACCATCTGGCCATAAGAAAGAAGAGCGGGAAAATACAGCCAAAACCACCAGTGGACCAACAGCAGCCAGTTCAACCACTTCTATGACTACTAATACACCAAAGCCACAGACCACAGCACAGTCTCAAATCCACAGTAACAAAAGAGGACGAGGTGGAAGGTATCAAACACAGAGACCAATGCATAGAAGAGTAAGGCCAAAAGTATCAGACAACAAACATAAAGACCTTGAACAGCCCAGACCAACAGCCTCATCTGCAAAGGACAAGGGTGGATCTAAGGAGAGGATGAATCCTGGGAAAAAAATAACCTTTGACACAGTAACTGTTCTCACAGCAGAAGAAAGCTACAAGAGCACCTCAGATCCATACAACAGCGATACTTTGAATGGCCTTTCAAACTCTTTTGATCAGACTACAGGGTATGACATTACATCGTCAAATACAATTGGCTTTGAGCCAACAACAAAGGGTATGACCTCCAAGCCAAGAATTGTTGGGGGAAATGCAGCCAGTTTTACAGTTGATTCAAATTCTGATGCTTTTCTTCCCTGTGAGGCTACGGGTACTCCTGAACCTGCCATCACCTGGAAACGATTCTCCTCAAGTACAGGTAGCTGCATACTGTATTTTATTGCATGGCATGAAAACTGATATACAAAGGTAACAACACCTACACATGAGAATGATTCAATTTGTATATGTATAATTCTAGAAATATGTTTAGAACTATTATGTAATTTGACATCACATTACGCTATATGTAGTATTTTAAAAGTATATTTTTTGTCTTTTGTCATTTTAGGCAGTACCCTCACCATTAAAGGCAAAATGGGTAAATTTGAGGTATTCAAAAATGGAACGTTGTTGATCCAGAACGCCAACATCAAAGACCGTGGACAGTATCTTTGTCTGGCTGAGAATGATCATGGCTCTGACAAACTCCTGGTCATGCTGTCAGTCCTGGCTTATCCATCACGAATCCTGGAGCCAAAATTAAGAGAGATTAAGGTCCACTCTGGTGAAACAGTTGTGCTGAAATGCAAAAATGAGGGCAGACCACTGCCTCTGGTATCATGGATTCTTGCAAACCGAACTCAAGTTAGGGGTCAAAATAATGAGCATGGCCGAGTAAAAGTTACATCAGAGGGTACTCTGGTCATCCAGCAGGTGTCAATTTATGACCGGGGACAATTCAAGTGCATTGCTAGCAATTCAGCAGGTGTAGACACGGCTACCGTGCGTCTGCATGTGGTGGCAGCGCCCCCTGGCATCTTGGAGGAGAAACGGCAGCTGCTAAGGGTTGATGCTGGGCAGAGTGTGTGGATTCCCTGCACAGCACAAGGAGACCCTCAGCCCACTATACACTGGGTCTTGTTTGGTGGAACCATTGTAAGAGCCCATTTCACTGACCAACATGTGTCTGCATTTCCCAATGGCACTCTTCACATGAAAAACTTGGATGTCTCTGACAGTGGAAAATATGAATGCATTGCTACAAGTTCCACAGGGTCAGAGCGGCGAGTGGTCACTCTGTCTGTGGAAAAAACAGAAACAGCCCCCCAAATAACTGAGATATCAGACCGGAGAACTGAGCTTGAATATGGTGGTCAGCTTCAGCTGAACTGCTCAGCGACTGGAAATCCCAAACCACGGATTATTTGGAGACTTCCCTCCAAAGCCCTTGTGGATCAGTGGCACAGGTGAAGTAGCTCAGTCTGTCTTTCTCTCTATCGCTCTTATTCACACACAAACACACCCAAACACACACACTCAGAGACATTTCAAAAGCAATAAGGTTCAGCAAGGTCTGTCACTTTTGGAGCAAAATCTTACATAAATAATGCCTATTTCTGTCTTTTTTTCAGCAAGTTTCAAAATTCCACTACTGAATCCAACTTTATTTATACAAAAAATAATTTCGTTACGTTAACTTAAATTAAAAATCAATAATGTTATTCTTCTTTTGTAAAACTTGTTTTTAGAGAAACAGGGTAGCACTGGCAGCAAATGTACATAACAGTATGCGACACAATATTTCTATGTGACTGCTTTTATTAAAGTATTCAAGGTATCGTGACCATTCAGTCCATCCCAAAATGTATTCCAAATAGCTGAACATTTTCTAGAGAATATCAAACTCTGCTGCATTTTACCTAAATAATGCATGTCGGTGGGGTTTTATTTTTCTTTATTTTTCCATAAGGTTTTCTTCTCCCTAATGTCTCACAACAAGCTACAGCTTGCAGGGATGTGTCTTTAATTCAGTAAAAGATGCATCAGCTAATCTCCCAATCTTTTATTAATTAGCTGTGGTGTAGAGCTGGCAAAAGCCTAAGGGAAGCGTGAGGATAAAATGGTTGGACATTTATCAAAATAACAAAATAAAATATGGTAGGAGAAGGTTTCAGCTGGATGTTTTTATGAGAACTGAGACTTGGGTGTTGACATGAATTTGGTCTTCAGTATTGTATAAACACTTGGTATCTGGCCATCAGCATTACCATTCATTACCATTCCGTTTTGTTTGGCTTAGTTGTCGCTATAATGAACAAGTCTAAGGCTGACTGTCAGTTTGTAGTATTTTGCTTTGAACTAAGCTAATTAGTCTCATTTTATTTATTCCAGAATGGGCAGCCGTATCCAGGTGCTGAAAAATGGTACACTAGTCATTGACTCAGTCAGTGAGAAGGATGCCGGAGACTACCTTTGTGTTGCTCGCAGCAAGGTTGGAGATGACCTACAGCTAATGAAGGTATCTGTGTCCATGAAGCCGGCTAAAATCGAGCCCAAGGTTGTTGGCAAGAAGCAGGTACCATATGGCAAAGACTTCAAGGTAGACTGCAAGGCCTCTGGTGCCCCCATACCGGAGATTTCATGGGGTTTACCAGACGGTACATTAGTAAACAGTGCCCTTCAGGCAGATGACAGCAAAGGAAGTCGCTCTAAACGTTACGTCTTGTTTGACAATGGAACACTCTACCTGAATAAGGTGGGGATGGATGAGGAGGGTGACTACACTTGTTATGCAGAGAACACACTGGGCAAAGATGAAATGCATGTTCACATCACCGTGGTAACGGCAGCACCTCGGATTCGCCCTCCGAGTCTCACCTACGCCCAAGTGAAGCCGGGAGGGAATATCCGCTTTGACTGTGAAGCCATTGGGGAACCGAAACCAAAGATCCTATGGATGCTGCCATCCAGTGACATGATCGCTGCATCAAACGAACGATATTTGATGCACGTCAATGGGTCTCTTGATATCCGTGATGTTAAATTATCCGATGCTGGAGAGTACATCTGCATGGCCCGCAACACTGTAGGTGATGACAGTAAAGTGTACAAGTTGGATATCAATGGCAATCCACCTGTCATTAATGGCTATTACCAGAACAGAACAGTGGTGAAAGACACAGCACCAAAGTATTCTAGGAAACTAATAGACTGCAAAGCTGAAGGAGACCCACCTCCAAAGATCACATGGATAATGCCAGACAACATCTTTCTTTCAGCTCCTTACTATGGGAGCAGGATTAATGTCCATTACAATGGGACTCTTGAGATCCGCAACGTGAGACCTACTGACTCAGCGGACTTCATCTGCATGGCAAGGAATGATGGTGGTGAAGCTGTCATGGTGGTACAGTTGGAGGTTACCAGCCAGCTGTTGAGGCCCATATTCAAAAACCCTTTTAATGAGAGGTTGGTGACTCGACTGGGGAAAACTACAATTCTCAACTGTTCTGCTGATGGCCAGCCACCTCCAGATATTATATGGACTTTTCCCAATGGTACCCAGTTAATTGCAGGGCCCAACAGGGGTTCTCATCATCAGATGGGCAAGGATGGCACCTTTGTCATCTATAATCCGAGTAAAGAGGATGCTGGCAAGTATCGCTGTGCTGCCAAGAACAAGGTTGGCTACATTGAGAAGTTGATTATTCTGGAGGTTGGACAAAAGCCTTACATTCTAACACGGCCAAGGGGGATTATCCGCAGTATGGCTGGTGAGCCTCTCTTTCTTCACTGCCTTGCCGATGGAAGCCCTCGTCCCAAAATCACTTGGACCATTCCAGGGGGTCATGTTCTGAGCCATCCTCAGTCGACTGGTCGCTACCATCTAATGGACAATGGAACCCTGGTCATTCATCAGACGAAGCTACACGACCGTGGAAACTATCTATGCCGAGCAAAGAATGATGCAGGTGAGGCAATGCTCACCGTACCTGTTGTCATCATTGCATTCCCACCCCGTATCACGAATGGACCGCCACCAACCATAAAGACATTAGCAGGTGCACCTGTACAGCTCAATTGCATTGCTACTGGAATACCAAAACCAGAGATCTCCTGGGAGCTGCCTGATCGATCGGTTATTTCCACAGCTGGAAAAGGACGTCCTGCTGGCAGTGAGCTCCTTCATCCACAGGGCACACTCATAATACAGAAGCCCACATTGACAGATTCTGGCTCCTACAAGTGCCTTGCAACTAATAACCTTGGCACAGACACCAGAATCACATATATGAGGGTCATCTGAAAGTATGGTCAGTAGATCCTATTCAAATTTTGAGTTGGCAACCACCAACTTTCCATCATTCATAAGGTTTTCTCTTCATATCCCTCATTTATTAAGAAGGCTATGGTTATTAAGAAAGCTAGCTCTGGTGGAACGATTCTCCAACTATGTGTCACATAAGAGCCATGTTATAATCAAGGACAACTACACTTATGATGGTGCAAAACAGGTATTGCACAATTGATCTGGAGTCTCCCAAATGCTTCATGCTTTTTGTTTTACCACAGAGCACAGCTCCACATTAAGGAAGTGCCTTAAGCTAGCCTGTTAGCCTTAGAAGCCAATGCAGATGGAGCAGTTTTTGTAAAATAGAGTGTAAAATAGAGTGCGGTGCTTTGATTGTACCTCTATTTTTGTTGCCCAGAATAGTTTTGCTGATCATATAATTTGAAAACTAGTCGTTCTATTGCATCTATGTATTGCAGTTGTACTGTACAGTATTTGAAAGGGACATAGCTTTTTACATGGAATTAATATATTTTGAGCCAAAATATTACAATATCTAATCTAGTAACAGTGGACAGCTTAACCTCAGTATTGCAAAACGTTACAAATATATCTGTCTTCTGATTACTCAGATATAACGTAGATCTAAATCTGTCACTGCCTATTATGTCATCCTCACAAACACTTCCTCAATGTAAATGTTGTATATTTACTGTATTTGACTTTCATTCTACAATCTTTGTGACCCAAAGACAAAAATAAACAGGTGAGAGATTTCACCTTACTTTCCTCAATCTCTGTCACACAGAACACACTGGAAAATCAATCAATATTAAAAAATATGGTTCATAAAAATATGTGAACCTAAATTTATAATATTTTAAAAGTGTAAACAGTTTTTTAGTAAATCCACAGCGTAGGTGGTGGACATTATTGAGTTTTCTCAACAAAAATAAAATTGGTTCATTTTGGGTATTTTGTGGGCAGGTCTTAATTGTGTGATCACTGCTCGGTCACTTAGTGGTACATAACACTAACAGCTGCATATTCCTTATTAGAAGACAACCCCACTCTATAATACACGCAAAACTCAAGATGGTGCATTTTTTGACATAATAGTGTTTTTTTGTGTACAACCAAAAATATGCATGGACTGCAGACTGATACTATATTTTTCATCTGTAAAAAAATCAATGAAGTGTAATATAGGTGTTCCAAACTATATTAAAACTACAGTTATTTTCTTACTTTTATGCTCTTACATTCTTGGCGTTACTCTAAACTGCTAAACTTCTGTGTGTGAACAGTGTTTGTAAATCTGTGTAAACTCACATCACCTATTAGGTCACCATGTCTGAAACTTAGACCCATTACATATTATCACCCATGACATCACTGTTTTAAAGCTCAGCTCAAATCTAATGGTAAAACAGTCATACACCACAGGGACTGTTAACTGGAAGAAGTTGCAGGGTAAAGTACAGCTGTTCCGAGACTTTTTACAGGAGTAGGAGAGGACAGAAACTTCTGTCATTCTTACTTTGGCCACATTTAGGCGCAGACACGTAATGAAAAAAGTGTAGTGAAAGTTCTCCTATTCAGTCTTCTACTCAACAAAATTGTCATTACAGATGAGATCTGTCGAAGATTCCACATGAAAACAAGCAAATTAATTTCTATGCTAGAAAACTTTAACCCTTAGAACTCAGTGTGTATTAGTGTAAAACAGCCTAAAACCGGTGTTTGCTCTCTACACACTCCCGGGTTCAAAGATCTTGTGTTTTCTACTGTTAAATAAAATAAATTTTTGAAATGTTTGTTCCTTATGGGTATTTGCATGTGACGGCATTTTTAAAACTTAATTGGCGGTTATTAAGATAAGATAAACCTTAATATTATTATTAGCTTTGGTTCTATGTGACATCATACAAAGACATCTGACACCTCGAACATTAACACAAACCGGGGTAACTTCCACATAAGGAGTTATTTTGCCATATGACGACAATTGACCATTTATTGCGTGTACAGCATGGACCTGTGCTACTCGCGTTTTAAGGGTTAATATAGCCAAGTTAAAAAAAGGCGTGGAAGCAATGAGGATTTTGAAGATGGAAGGATGAAAAACGCAGATTCGCTCTCATTAACTGCTTGGGAGGGCCATAATTAGGGTCAACATTTTAATGAAAGGTCCAATGCCGAAATCTACATCCCACAGCGAATTGGACATTGCAGTGGGTAATATGACTAAACTTGAGAGATTGAGTAGGATTTTAATGATGTAGTGTTGCGTTTTGTGTGTGTACTTAATGTGTTATTGTGAATGTTCATCTTTGTGGTAATAATGAACCAAGAAGTTTATAGAAGTATATATTTTTGTAAAAGTTTTGTAAATGTTACGTAAGGATTTGAAGATAAAGTGAATTTTGCAAAATCCTGTCACAGGTACAGAGGAAGACATGTTGAGTAATAGCATCTATATACTATCAACAAAACTGCAGTATTTACAGGCAAGTATTGCTTGCTAATTTCTGATTGGCTATTAGTGACCATTTTGTTAAGTGAGCCACAAACATTCCAAACTAAGAAGCTTAAGTGTCAGTCCTGATGCTAATAATGGATGTAAGGTGACGTCACAAGAAATTAGCAGAGACAAGTATTGGCTGATGAATTTTGTCTGACTGATGGTGGACACGTTGTTGAATGAGTCAGATGGGACTGTGGGAGATGTGAGTAAATGTAGCCAAGTGTAAACACACCTTTAACCCTTTAAGCGCCAGGGTTTTTTTTAAGAAATACTGGATTTTGACATCAATATTTTAAAAGCTTGTGGCTTA
>JBBPCY010000035.1:13000826-13018219 GCA_037974405.1 Brachyalestes nurse
TAAATTCATTTTGGTTCATCAAGATTCATCGATAATCGTTTTATAATCGCATCGCAGCTCTCTGAATCGTAATCGAAATGAATCGTGAGGTGCCTAAAAATTCCCACCCCTACTCTACATGCATTCTGAGTTTTAATTTTTATACGGACTGAAATAGCCTACAAAGCTTTAGGTAGCTTTTAAAGGGACTGAACAGTTTAAATGTTTGGTTACTGTAGGCAATATTGTAAAATGTTCTAACTCTGCAAGTTTCTCGAATTTAGCATTTTTAAATGGGTGGAATTCTTCTTTAATTTCCTTTTGAATCATACACACAGGAGAGATTTTCATACTAGACCCCAGCAGCACTGGGTTAAGCTACGTTTTCGGGGAAAAATAAAAGCCGTGTATAAACAGTGTGCATCAAGAAATGAACTATTTTATAATTAGAGGAAGGAAAGAAAAAACAACTGCTAAACGTAATCAAATAAACTAATGGCATAAAGAGCTCCCATCCAGTCAGCAACTTTGCAGTTCATACAATTACAATACGACTATATATTGATTACAGGCTCGACTAAAAGTGTCTAAATATGTGATTGCACTCATACAAACATTGTGGCACATATTTCACTGGCTCACTCTTTTTAGTGTATCTGTGAGTTTGCTTTCGTATCAGTGCTCGTGTGTATCTACCATACCTGTTTTGTGTCCACAGTGTGCGGAGAAGAAGCACATAGAGGAGCTGATCACAAAAGGGATAGAGAACGGAATGATGGTAAACCTCAGTGACTTAAGAAGTTAAGGTTTGGGACCATCATGATCAGCTGCACTGACTTGAATATGTTCTTGTCCTCTCTATAGGTCAAATACATTGAGGGGAAGGGAAGAGGAGTGTTCGCCACAGAGAACTTTCAGAAAGGACAGTATGTGGTAGAATACCATGGTGATCTGTTGCTGAAAACTGATGCCAAGAAAAGGGAAGCTTTATATGCACAAGATCCTACTACTGGCTGCTACATGTACTACTTCCAGTATCTCAGCAAAACGTATTGGTAGGTTACAGCACTGTCATTCTGTCTTCATTATTTCCTTACTTTTCTGTAAATTAACTGCCATTGTTCAGCTGGACTGACATACAAAAATTAACATCTTCGACAAGCCAAAAACAAAATTCAATCAGCACAGCATTGTAAACAAACAAAAAAAAATTATATATATATATATATAAAAAACACACACATTCTTTATCATGCCTTATCAAATGTATTTCTACCAAATTACATCTACTTAGGCATATTAAAATCGATACATTCAAACAATAAACATCTTTAAGACAAACGGTAAACATTGTTATAACAGCTAAAGTGGTTTCTGCTGTTTAGCCTCTGAAACCAAATGGTTCACTCAGCCACTTTTTCAGGGCATGTTCAAGTTTTCTGCCCGTCTGCTGTTCCTAACTGTCCTCCTTGTAACTTCTTTAGCGTTGACGCCACAAAAGAAACAGACCGCATGGGAAGGCTCATCAACCACAGCAAAAACGGCAACTGTCAGACCAAGCTCCATGACATCAATGGAATACCTCACCTGATCCTCATTGCCTCAAGAGATATAGAGGAGGGAGAAGAGCTGTTGTACGACTATGGCGACCGGAGTAAAGCCTCGATTGCGGCTCACCCGTGGCTCAAACATTGATTCCGAGAAGGGAACGACTAACAACCCAGTTTCTTAAACACAGTTTTTAATGTAATTATTGCCTTAGCAAACAGAGAATGTTTAGGGGGTAGTACTTGTTTGGGTGTGTTAAACAGTGACTTAAACGCAATTAGGTTACGGTACATATTCTACATGTCCTACATGATACTTTTAAAGATATTTATCCCGCTATATGACATGCTAGTTTTGACACGTTTCTTTTTTGTATTTTATATACTTGTAGATCAGTGCTTCCAAAGCATGCAGTTATAGTCCAACTTTCTGCATTTTTTATATTAAAAGTTTTCATAAGCCGATGTATAGTAGTTAGTGGCTTAGCAATAATTATTTATGATGCCCAAAAAAAACAAACATTTCTGTGGAATGCAAATGACACTTTGAGAAACCATGTTTTAAAAAGCTTGGGATAACTGGAAGGCCCCCCGTCCCTCAACCCAATTTGGAATCTCATCATTTTATGACGTTGAGCATGTCATTTCATGGATTTGAACAAATTTGTACCTCTTGATGAGTGTCCAGTACTAAATGACCCAAATTAAAAGTATTCAGTTTATTCTGTATGCTGGGTTATAGGCATTGTTTAATAAAATGGTTTTATGCAAAGTTTGTCATGTTTTTGTTTGTCTGTTTTCATTTTGTGGTTTAGATTTACCTAGAACTGTGGTCTGATGTATATAATTAATATACAGTTTTCATTACAGTCATTACTTATTTTCCAGTCTCTCTCTATTCATTAGATTCAAAGAAGCTTTTTTGTGTATTTTATTGTCAAACGCAAATAATAAAAAATCTTTACAATATAAACAGGTCCAGCCAGGCTCACATTTATCAGTCTGATTTGTGAATTTTTTCACAAATATATAGGCACGCATATCACCATTGAATTAACTGTTTGGCCACTTGTAGCAATATATAGGCTACATCACAAACTGGTGGCCAAAAAAACGAAAAAAGTAACTAGACAGACCAAACTAGGCTCAAATTGATCAGTCTTATTTGTGAATTTCTAAAATGTTCAGTCTGGCATAGATCACTGTGTTTATCATGCCAATAGAGTGGAAAAGCAGTGTTTTTACACATAAACCTTACCAGCAATGAAAACACAATCATAAACCACAATTTCCATGTTGAGTTTGTCAAAACATGATTTGTGAAACCTTTCATAAATATATAGGCATACATATCCCCACTGAATTAACTGCTTCTTTGTACCCAATTTCTAACAGTGTTTACAGACGTCTTTATAAATGACAATTTGGCCTATAATATAATTTGGATAATAGTTTTGCGTGACACGTGCCCTTTACAGAGCGCAGGGTAGGACTGACCATCTGGCGGATCGGGCAGTTTCCCGGTGGGTCGACGTGCTATTTGGATTGGACGGAGAGAGAAAATGTAAGGGGGGCTCAGAGAAACTTCGAGAGAAAAGGATGACACTTCAGGCAGACGCTGCCAAATGTGCCAAAGTTACAAACGTTTTCGCTGCCGAGGCTTCATCTGCTGATGTTGGTGGCGTTAACGACAGTAAACCTGGGGTAAGCTGAACTGCTTTCAGAACACTTAGGCTAAGTTATGAATAAAAGAGACCCATTGACCACCGTTGGTAAATCTGTGCCATACTAGACAGTTAGTGGTGGTTAATAAACTGGCTATTTGCAAAGTTATGATGATAACACACCAATTGTTTTACGGCCACGCTAGTTGTCTTGTTACATTTATGAACGCGGGTGAAATAAGCTCGTTACCGCTAGGAAAAGACTGTTTATAACACATTTGCTAAAATAATAGAGTTATTTTATGTCTTCCATCATATACAGACATGAAAGACATCCACACTTTTAAAAATCCCTCTCTCTCTCTCTCACACACACACACGCGCACATACAGAATGCCCCCTCCCCCCACCCCCCCCCCACCCCCCAAAAAATTAACAAAGTAGCATTCAATAAAAGCAGGAGCGCATAGACGGGTGGATATGTGTTGGGTCGTTCTACCCCAAAATGCCAGGTCCGTCTTTGTCCCAGTCCCCCGCCCCTGGGAAGCAGTGGTGATGGGGGTCGCTGATAATCGGAACGAAGATGCGGCACAGGTTTTCTACACGGGACGATTGAAGTGGGGCGCGTGGACGATCTCTCAGGTTTGTTGTTTTCTTGCAAAAATGCAGTGTAATTCGGGTGTAACTATTAAGAAAACTCTGCAGAAATATTAGAGTCGAAAACTACTTTAATAGTTTTGTTTTTTCTGCACAGTCCCACTCACAACGGTAAGCTAAAGCGAAAAAGTGTTCGTTTGTTTTCGTTCCACACTAAAAGGTGTGTTTACCTTCTGTACCTGCTGCACGTTTTTAAAGCTGTAAAGAAAGTTTAGAGTACTGGCGAATTGGAAGCGGCTAGCAGCGCTATTTTTGCTTGTGTTCGATAAAGCTGGTCACAAGTCTCACATTTGTTGTTGAAGGATATTTAATTCGGGGAGTGAAAAGATCCTGACAAACGTCTTAACTGCCGAGTTTTCTGGGGATAAACAGGAACCAAACCCAGGTTCCACTAGAGACCACCTCTGATATTGTTCAGCATAGAAATACTTTATAAAAATGCCAGTATTTGAAATCCTGCCAGCTATTTTAACTATTAGCTCCACAATAGATGCCCTTACTCAGAACACATGAAGCTCTACCTTTGAAACAATACGAGAAGGATCTACAGGAGTTTGTACTGGATTCCTTTTAGGTCTGCACAAGCTGGACAGAATATTGCGAATATACTGTTACATATTGTAATTGCGACGCCTGTCAATATATTCAAAGGCCAATACCATCAGTTTTCTGCAGTTAAGAAGGTTGTATGTAAATATTGTTTCAGAATGTACACTCACTCTCCAGTGATTTCACTAAACCATATATGAGTGTGAGAGTGTGTGTAAACATTCCTTTATAGTGGTTCTGTATTGTCTTTCAGAAGATGAATGAGTGGAGCCCTCTGGCGAAGGTCTATGACCCCTTAAAGGCTGGCAGTATTGACAGCACTGATGTGGAGCCTCACGACCGGGCGGTTTGGAGGGCAATGAATGCCACTTTCAAGCCCAACAAAGGTGTCACAGGTGACCCTCAGCTTACACTGTTTGTTGCAAAGCTGAACAGCCAGACCTCTGAGGAGGACCTCAGGATTGTGTTCTCCAAATTTGGAGATGTCCGCAGGCTTCGCCTTGTCCGAGACATCGTCACTGGCTTCTCCAAGGGATACGCCTTCATCGAGTACAAGGAAGAGCGCTCTCTGATGAAGGCATGGCGAGATGCTAATAAGATGGTGATAGATCAGCACGAAATCTTTGTGGACTTTGAGCTGGAGCGCACCCTGCAGGGCTGGATTCCCCGGCGCCTCGGTGGGGGCTTAGGGGGGAAGAAAGAGTCCGGACAGCTGAGGTTCGGAGGCAGGGACAGGCCGTTCAGGAGGCCCATCAACCTGACCGTCACAGTGCCCCAGGTAAGACCTGCTGAACGCAGGTGGGACGGAGGAGAAGGAGGCGCCGGGCGGAGGGAGGCGAGGGCGAGAGACAGAGATGTGTCTCCTGGCCGGGACAGAGACTTTGGGCGACGGCGTGAGCAGAGAGAGGAATGGGAACGAGGCAGTAGAGATTACCATAAAGACAGGAGGGACACCAGACGATACAGGGAAAGGAGCAATGAAAAAGAATCAAACAGAGGAAAGGAGGACAGAAGATATCGGGACTCATACAGGGATTCTAACAGAAGATAGCTTGACACACGCTGATCTGGGGTGGTATTTCGTAGTACAGCTGGATAACTGAAGCTCAGAGTGAGTGTTACTCAGTAAAATGTTCCTTCTTGTGTTGTATCCAACTATATTGACTTACAGTAGCCTTACATTAGAGTGGCCCCTTATAGTCATGCGTGAACAATGTGAAATTCTTCCTCTGCATTTTAACCCATTCCTCGAGTAAAGCAGAGGGCTGCAGCCAACGAGGAGCAACTGGGCAGCAGTGTGTGAGGACAAAAACTTGCTCAAGGGTACCTCAGTGGACCCACAATTTTGACTGCAGGAGCAACGCCCTAACCACTAAGCTACAAGCTGCCCCAAAACAGAACCAGTCGAAGAGGGAAAAAATGCTTTGTGAAATACCTTCCCACACACTGTGAGGAAACTGTGAGGAATTTCTTCAGCATAGATGGAGCCATGTTCAAGAAAGTAACTGATGTAAATGGCAATATTAAATAGATGTCACAAATGAGAACCTGGGTCTGTCATTTTCAAAATGAACATATTTCATCCACCTTGGAGTTAAAAAAAAAGCTTAAAAATGTGGCTCTGCTAATATTACAGCGAAATAAATCCTTTATGGGCCCAAGGCTCTTACTGTATACTATTTTTGACTCTTCTGTATTTCATCTATACATAAATGTAAATATACATACATGGGCAAGAAAAAGTATGTGAACATTGTGTGGTATTAAGTCATTAAATGTAATTTGATCAAGTCAGGGGTATTGGCAAATATGTGTCTAAAAAAATAAAAATATCTTTCATGTCTTTATTAAAGGCCAACCAGTGGTAACTGGAAGTGGTAGTGGAAGAAGTATGTAAACCCTTCAAATTAATAACTGGTTGCAGCAAACCAGGCTCAAACCCACTTTACAGTTGGGATGATGTTTTCATGATGATATACAGTGCCCTTCTTACACCAGATGATGTGCTGCATTTTCCAAATAGTTCAATCTTAGTTTCATCAGTCCACACATCATTTTGCCAATACCCAGGGATGTCAGAAGCATTTTTAAAGTAGGAGGAGGACTGTAAGGGGGGAGGGGGGAACAAATGATTTATAAGAGTGGGGAGTGGGAGGGCACATCCCTCACTGATACAATGGTTCCAGCGAAACATGCCCATACCACTGTGGAATGTCAGTGTGCTCTTTTGCAAACATTTACATACTGTAGACTCACGAACACAAATGTTAGCCAGTTCCAATGATAAATCTGTAGCTGCCACTCAGGGTTGTTTCTTTACCTCATTGATGAGTCTTCAGTGTGCTCTTGGGGTCATTTTGACTGGGCGTTCACTTCTTGGGAGAGTAGCCACAGTCCCATAGTGTCTCCATTTGTAGATCATTTGCCCAACTGTAGATTGGTCAATTTCTAAAGTCTTTCCCAGCTTTATGTAAATCAACAATTCTCTAAAAGCTCTTTTTGGGGAGGCATGGCCCACATGAGCAAATTTTTCTTGTGTCAAGCTAACTCCAAATGTTTGAGTGGTTTTTATCAGTCAGAGTAGCTCTAGTCCACACCCCAAACTCATGCTAACACCTGACCCCAGTTAGCTTTTTCTCATTAACTCAGGGGTTCACACTTTTCCCACTAGCACTCTTTTATGATTGTTTTCAATAGAGACATGAAAGATCAGGTTACCCTTGTTATTTTAGACTTAGATGAAGATCAGATCACATTTTATGACAAATTAATGCAGAAAACCATGAAATTCCAAAAAGGTTCACATATTGTGTCTTGCCACTATATATACAAAAAATATATATAACGGTGGCCAAGTGCAAAAATCACATTGACAGCAGTCCACTGTATAAAATACTTTAATGGGCAATGAGATGAAATTATGAAGTTTTCCCCACTGCAGTGATACACATCGCTTAGTGAGGATTTGTTTTCTCCTTCAGTACATTTTTGCAGAAGGAATCCATTCAGCTTTATCAAATCCTGAAATCTTACAGCTACACCAGACGTGTGTTTAAACGCTGAATAAAAAACACTGGCAGGGATTCCAAGCTCACAAAGCAGCATGTCTCACCATAACGGGCATTTTCATGCATCAACTAATCTATTATCGCCAGTGAAAACGCCACTCGAGTTGTGAGTATGCTGAAAAGCTGGAGAGAGATGCTTGCTGATGACTTTCAGGTGTCAGCAGTTCACAAATTACTTTAAATATGTTTGCAGTGGAGCCACATAAGAACGCTAGACTGTACATTATTCCAACGCTGCGCCGGGACTT
Source organism: Brachyalestes nurse (assembly GCA_037974405.1). Classification (NCBI taxonomy): domain Eukaryota; kingdom Metazoa; phylum Chordata; class Actinopteri; order Characiformes; family Alestidae; genus Brachyalestes; species Brachyalestes nurse. Next base: position 13,008,539 of record JBBPCY010000035.1, read on the forward strand.
TCAGGCCTTGGCATTTCAGCATGGCACTGTGATTATTGTGCAAAATCAACACTTTCCATGTGTTTATAATTGTAAAAAAAAAAGCCACATTATTGGAAATGCCCCATTTCACCAAGGGCATATCCCAAACAACAATTAAACCTGATTTATTTTTAAACTCCAGGCAAGTGGCTTTTCTTCAGGCATTGCCTTATTCATCATTCAATTTGAATTTAAATGTGAAGGGAAGTCCCTTCATCAAAACTGCATCATAGCTACTCAAGGCACATCAACATAACCTCCTACTTTTACCTCTTCAGCCCTCAGGACTTCAAATGTCCTCAGAAAGTAATCTTTCTACTCAAGCTTGTTGACTTACAGTAACTTGGTAATTTGGTATACCAAAATAAAATAATTCTAACAAAATACATCAAACTAAAAAATAAAGCTTGACCACCCGTCTTGTGTGTAACCACATCTACGTTTAAGCTGCTCCATGTTCCGTGTCCTTTCTTTATCCGCTAATGGCAGGCCACAGGGATGTGCAAGTTGACCATAATGGGGGTGTAAGTGGGGCTTGTCATGTGGTGCAGGTTAGGGATTAGAGGGCCTTTGTGCTTGTCACTGTCCCACAGGTTACATGTGCTGTAAGGCCTCCTGGGCCTGCTCTGTGTAAACCTCATCATTGCCGGCCCACGAGCCAAAGCTGTCATCCAGGTGCGCCCTCTGGGAGCTGCGTCTCTTGTCCCGGGAGAAGAAGCTAAACCTGAAAGAGAAAGAGAGAGATATTTGGCATAGTTTGTTTTAATCAAACACTTGCACTGAGAATTTTGGGTCTAATAAAAATCCCAGTGAGACCCATATGTATATATTTGTATATCTATGTATTATATTTCCATATATTTATATATATTTTACCCATTTCGTAAAAAAGCACATCATCAATGTGTCCTATGGTGCTGTGGGTTGGAAATAACAGTAATTTGTCCTTATTCATCAAAGGTGTCAAATTTCACCATAAAGTTTCATATTTGCCATATTTGTACAATTAAAATCACATCTGAGCACATAGTATGCTTACTGAAATGGTAGGTGATTCAACAGCAAATATAAACAAAAAATGTAGTAGGTTTTTGTTTTGGCATGTGTGTGCGTGCATATATATATATATATATATATATATACACACACACACGCGCACACAATCTATTTTAGTATCTTCTAATCAGTTTTCTTAATTTACATTTGCAGCATTTAGCAGACGCTTTATTTCCAAAGCAACTTCCATTCTCTAACTACAGGGGGACAGTCTCCCCGGAGTAAACTGGGATTAAGGGTCTTGCTCAGGAACCCTGTGGTAGGATTCAAATGATCTCTTGGTGCAGACGCAAGTATCCTACCCACTAGGCCACCACCAGCCCCATGGTGTCCTACTGATTATGAATTTATATATACAGTAAATATCGTTATAAATACAATTTTAGGATAGATTCAGAATGATTTAGAAATTAAACCCTTATTTCTATCTCAGGACACACAGTTTCCTCAAATGTGGAACAGTGTGTGTGCTATTCTGTGAACTTGTTTTTATGTAACTTTGATGAATAAAGGTCACTGTGTGCAACATCATGAACCAAACATGCGACTGACCAAATACAGCAGAGGTGTGGAACTCCAGTCCTGGAGGGCCGTGGTCCAGCAGGTTTTGGTGATTTCCCTATTCAGAAACACCTGGTTCACCTCGCCAGTTAATTGTGAGGTTTAGTGAATGTGTTTGAGGAGGAGAACCATCAAACTGTGCTGGACACCGACCCTCCAGGACCGGATTGGACACCCTTTAAACCAGAATCCTTCCTTTACAAGGTCTTTTTTTTATTTACTTGCACCAGTGAGCTCATCTGGCACACCTTAGCTCAGGTATTCCAAAATATTTCAGCCATCAGGACACACACCAGGTGCTAGTTTGCCTAATTTTGTGGTTAGGATTTTAAAACACGTGGTGAAACAGTGGGGCAGCGTGTAAAACCATTTGTTATGTGTGTTAGTGTGCGAACAGAATTGAGAGGAGAGGGACAAGGTGCTTTATTCTGACTGGCTGATTCCAACCACCTTCCTGCTAACATGTCTCAGAGAGCCCCACAATCAGCCAATCAGAATACTGTCTGGATTATGAGCGGCTTTAACAAGAGGTGAGGTGGGGTTGGGTTTGAGGTAGGGTTGGGGTTGGGGGGTCATGCAGCGCCAACACATGCAGGGCTAGAATAAATAAGGGTGTTAAAGGAAACACAAAGGTCAACCACCGAAATAAAAAGGTCGTACGAGGGAAACAAGTCGTCTGATTGGCTGTAAAGTGGGGTCATCTGGAATCAACCCAGCCGCCACCATCGGCATAATGGCTGTGAAGATCCTGTTACAGAGAGGCACAGACACGGAGAGTTGAGCAGAGAGGGAACACAGAAACAAACCAAAAAAAATAATAATAACTTCACCTTACTAAAGACCTCCCTACCTACCCCACCCCACGTGTGCTGCATGACCAGGACTAATGATGACCATGAATTAATTCATTTTGGTGACAGGAATACAAGGATGTTGAGAAATGCCATGTTATGCTGAGAAGCCCCTACAAAACCAGTCTCAGTAGACTCAAACACTCCTTCTGGACTGTGTTTAGAGAAACAAGCCTCTTGTTTTGTGCTTTGGTTCATCAGACTTGCTTAAAACCTAGTATGTGTGGATCTGGCTTATAGCTCTGTGAATTAGGTTCTTTGAAGACTAGTGGGATTGGATGCAATCTCCTAACGAGAGCATCTGGGGACAACCATGAGAACTAATCTGCAAAATATGAACGTTCTACATGCACAATAATGTTGCTAAGTTCCCACTGTTGCAAAAAAAGCAACATTATTGGCAATGCCCCATCCCAAGGAACAAATAAACCTGATTTATTTTAAACTCCAGGCAAGTGGCTTTTCCTCAGGCACTGCCTTATTTCATCATTCAATTTGAATTTAAATGTTTCGGGAAGTCCCTTCATCAAAACTGCATCATAGCTACTCAAGGCCCACCAACATAACCTCCTTTCCTTATATGGAAATTGGGTGTGTAAAGGTTCAGATGTCACAATGAGCTTCTTTTGGTGTTCCTATCTCATGTAGAAGTAAAATATTCAATTTTAATACTTATTATATTGTTGGCAAGGTTTTTGAAAGGGATAAAAACAAGACTTCTGTAAATGCCTATATTTATTTTTACTCTCTGTCATAGAGACAAAAGACCCACATGATCTGTGACCCTGGATGTATTTCTCCACAGGTAAAGAAAGTGGGGGAGAACCCCTGTCAAGTAGTAGAGTGTTGTTTGGTTTCATAAAGGAGATAAAGAGGTTTGTTGGCATCACAGTGCATCGACATACCAGACTGAACGTCCAATTAAAACACAGTTAGTGCAGAAATGGCCAAAATACCCTGGGTCCTCTATGGATTAAAGCAAGAAATGTTATGTCCTGATGGACAATAAGACAAGGAAAAGTCCAATCAAGCAGGTAGATGAGGGTCACATGTGCAGAGAACTCACTGCATGCATTGAGAGTAAATCTATGACTTCAGCTAAAGTCAACCTTAAAATCCATCGCTTTCGCCCTCTAAATTCCAGCTGATGTTAGAACACGTCTTGATTCAAATCTCCTTTTTGAATGCCTGATTTTTTGCAATATAATCAAATCTTGATTAATAAAGTCATGTCCCGTTCTGACAACCTTTTTAATGGGTCAGGTTAACAATGAAAAAAACTGATTTGTCTATGGAGAACCTTGGCCCCAATACTGGACAACAGACTCTCGCAAAGAAACTTCTATTGGCCGGGCGATGCGTTTTGTTTCAGTGGATCAAAGGCAAACTATGGAGAGCCTTTCTGTGGTGCTTACAGTGAATACTTGTAAAATGAAACCACCTGCCAACTGATATTAAGGACCAGGTACTTAGGGGTTGTCTCAATTTTCAATGGAATCCGACCTCAATAAGTGTCTAGGCTTGTGAAGACCATGATTCATTGCATTATTATATTGCTCCTATACAGTACTGTAATGCTTATTTTCCTAATTTTATCTTACATCTGTTTTGTGACGTATGTCAAATTGCCCTGTGCTGTGGGGTTGTTTTTGTTTGTTTGTTTTAGTTTTTATTTGATATAGCCTTGTTTTAATCTGTCTGTTCAGGCTTATTGTAAACCAGAGTGTACTTTAATCTCAGCAGATGTCAAAAACTAGCTGGTTTGTTTTGCTACAGAACCAGATAAATCTGAGCCTTGGCAGTGCCCTAATCCAGCACCAAAAGTTTAACAGGTTGTTCCCAGATGTGATCATGCCCTTCCCAACAAGACTGGGCTTTCTGTAGACCTTCGAGTGTAGGTGTACATGTGTATGTGTGTGGGGCGGTGAGAGAAGTGCCTGAGAGGACAGAAGTCTTCAGTACGCACAAGCGCTTTATGCCTGACTCCGGCTGACTGGATCTGGAGCGGGGTCTAAGAATGGGCGAGGGGTCTGGAGTGGGCAGGCTGGCTTCTTCTTCCTGCTCTTCACTGGGGGAAAAAAAACATAAGTTCAACAGTTTTTTAAAACAAAAATCGGGTTCCAAGCTGTAGCTGTTCAGCCAAGAAAGGCTTGGTGTCTTTTAACAGTTTCTGGTTTTCTACTAAATTGGCAAGGCTAATCAATATAGTTTGTGCGTGTGAGATACATAGATCACATACATACACAGCTCCGGGAAAAATCAGACACCACTGCAATTTATTCTCTCAGTATGTCAACCATTCCATGCCAGTGTCTGTTAAATTCCTACACAAGCACCTCATTCTGCTTCATGAGGTGCTGATCAGTGATCACCTGAATCAAATCTTATTTAATGAGGAAAAAAAAAAATTATATTATTTTTATATATATATATATATATAAAAAACACTGCTGTAATTAACACTCTCCTCTTGAAATGCAATCAGTTGGATGGTAAACCACTACCAGAAGTACGTCAAGGGTAATTATTGCCATTTTGTTTAAGAGTGAACAGGAGGTTTGTTTTCTTTGAATTATTCAGTTCTGTAAACACTGTCATTTTTCTTATTTTGATGTTCTGTCATGTCAGATTCATCAGCGTTATTATTTCTGTGATTAATTGATCTAAATGAATGTGTTAATTCGGCACCCCTTATATATCTATGTATCCATACATACAGGCCTCCAAATTTATTTTTGATACATAATTCAGATTTTATGCAAACACCATAAAACCAAATGCCATTTAATGTTTCAATGAGACACTTTGAAAGTGTCATTACAATTACTTACCTTTTGTAATATGCAATTTCCTCTTGCAACATGAAGACTTTGGCCTTCAACTCGTTCCTCTCATGCAGAACATCTCGCAGCTCTTGCAGGGTGAAGCGCGGGCGATTTGGATCTCTGGGATCCAGACCCGCCTCTTCATCACACAATGCCTCCTGTTGAACGAGAAGAATGTGCATATGGGCCTATGGACAGTTGATTTTAGGGCCATAAACTGATATCTGTACCTCACACCTAATGTGACGTTTCCAGTAGACAGTATGAGTCTTCACTTAATTCCCATAATAATTATACTGTTAACATAAGGGACTTAAAATGGGTGTTAAAAATGATCCATGCCTCCCTGAGTGACCCATAAAACCATTTTTTATAAGAGCACCCACAGGTGCTACAGGTCACAATATTTCCTTCAAAGCAAACTACATAATTATAACACAAACATGCTGCATTTTTGTAGGTACAATGTCTTATAATTAATTCACCATTTATCACTGAACTAATAATGTACATCCATTCATTTTTAAGAACCCTTGGTAAAAATGACTAAAAATGTCTGTGGTTCATTTGGTCAATGTAACAACAGAAATTTGAGCAAAAAAAAACTCTTTTGCGGACTCTTTCAGCTCAAGCCATAGGTTTTCAGTTGGACTTAGGTCAGGAGAATATAATCACATCAAAATCTTCTTGTGTTGATTTGAGCAGGGCTGAAACAATAACTGCATCTACACTGGCGGAGCATCTGTGATGGTTTGGACCTGTTTACAGTCTTTTCTTGAAAAACATTTGGTCCATTCTTGTCTCATCTGAATATAGAATCTGGTGCCACTTGAAGTTCCAGTAACATCTAACAATTGCAGGTCCTTCCGTTTGTTACTAGATGAAAAATAGCTTTCTTCTGCCACTACTTATAAACACTGTTGGCATGGTGGTGTCTTATTGAAGTCTTGAAGATCCCAAAATGCTGCCATCTTTTGCAAATCTAATCATCTTCTGATCCTACAGCTTTGCTTCTCTAATTCTCTTCCTCACCAGCATGGGGACAGTTTCACTTTAAATTTCTTCATTATTATCACTTATTGTCCTTACAGGTGAAGTTTTCTGGCATTTTCGGGCATGTAGCTATTGTTACCTGATGATAGAAGGTCGTTCCCTCCTGCTGATGAATGATTAAGAGACTTTCCTGTGTCACTGTATATTTTTACCCCAGTGAAACAGGAAGTCATGGACAAGTTCCTGAACACTCTTTTTTTTTAAATACTGTATAAATGAGTTATTGGCACTATTTGTAGTGGTGCCAATAACTGTGTCCCCCCACAGTGGGAGATAATTAAGCACAAAGACAAGGCAATTTTTGACCAAAGATGCTAATTATTCAAACTGCATTTCTGCTACAACATTTTATGATAAGCAGGTTTACTAGCCTCTATAATTTTAATAATATATTCTTCAATAAATACTGATATCAAAGCACATCTGTCATAGTGTCAATGTTGAGAAACAACAGCTTTAATAGGAGAGCCAAAGCTGTCTAGAACTCAATAAGGCTGCCTATGTAAACATCTACTGGCATTACAGCTGCTCCAACTGGCACCAAGACCTGGCAACCATATTCAAAGTGTTAGGTCAACAGAGCTACACACAGTTGGATATCCGACAAGCCTAGTCCAAAACTGGCATCTGAGTGCATTTAGTAAGATACCTACTGGAAAGAAAACCATTCTATAACAATGTTAACCAACCCAGACAGGTCAAGCTGCCTTCCATACACACACCATACACACCACACACCACACCATCAATGGAGAAGGAAGTGCTACACTGATAAAAGATGCAGGATTAGTTTCAAACCGTGCAGCCCTGACAAGCTAACGTTACCCATAGTATCACAGCCTCTTCCTCCTCATGGTCATCAAATTCCTCCTCCTCATATTCATCTGTAAAGGCCCGGCAGATAGGAGTAAGGGAGGGGGGATGCTCCCTTGGTGAGACAGGCTCAGGGAGTAAACTCTGAGCCAAGGCAAGGACAAGAATAATGAGACATCCTCTAACTGTGTTTTTAAAAGCTCACGGTTCAAATTTGCATGTTTTTAAACTGAATCTTTCAGCACATTTTTCAGTACATTCAAGTCAAGTGTGTGTGTAGCAAGGATCTGAACTTATAGATGTAATTTTGCCACTGTTATGAGTGCCAAAACATTTCCAGAACTAGCCGGTTTCTCCATGTGTGCTTTCTGGGATTGTGCATTCAGTAAGACTAACTTGTTAAAGACACTCATCAAAAGGAATACTGTTGCCTCCAGCAACTTTTCACCATGCCAATGGCAATAGTATCTTTTACTCATTATTAGCTATGTCAATGTTGTGAACTGTCCCTTTAAATTACCTCTAGGTCTAGCCCCTGCTTTCCTGACTTGCTGCCAAAGCTATATTTATCTACCAGCTCACCCTCATGCATTCTATGACACACTGACCAAAATACTCTGATTCACCGCAGTCACTTACATGCGAACAGTCCTGACACATAAGATCACCCCATTTTGTGCACGATTTTCCTATACACATTCATTCAACATGAGCATTTAGCTAAGCTTAACATGCAACTGACCCACTGTCTGTTACATGTTAAGACATAGATCATACATAATAAACATAGATCATGTTTTAATTAACCTAACAAATGATCATGGAGAACATGTTTTAATAAACATCATCTATAGAAATGGTGACAAAACAAAATGAACCAGTCTCACAATAGCAGAATTCCAACAAGTTCATGAATCCAATCTGCTGATCATGGAGCCGTTTTTCCTCAAGGTCACCAGAGAACACAGTCTGTTTGTCTCAGAGTTAAAGTTTGTTTGGAACTGCACAGAAAATGCTTTTCTCTTATATCCTGATGATATACTATGTCCTCCAACAACCTACTGTCCAGCACTTGGACAAGTAAATAGATTCTTACACGTAAATGTTATTTAATATTATTTGGAATGCCGTTTAGTATGATATTAGGACTATTTATCTCCCTGTTATTTCTCTTTCACCACTTGCCATGGACAGGCATTGGGTTACTTTTGGCCTTACCTGTGCAGGCGAGGGTGGTGCAGGGGGCTCCTCTGGCAAAGTGCTGCTCTTTTCGCCCTGTAGCCGCTCCCTAAGCCGGGCCACCTCCTGTCGCAGGCTCCCCAGCTCCTGCTGCCGTGCCTGGGCAAACGCCTCCAGCTCCACTTTCTGTTCAATCAGAGCCTTGCCCTGGGCTTCCACCACTGTGATCTTGTGCCTCAGGTCATGGTTTATCTTCATCAACCGGTTCTGCTGTTGCTGTAGCTGAATGATACAGACAATGACCATGATTACTAAAACACATTTATAATAAAAGACAATTGGAGGAAGATGAAGCAACAGCCTGCTTTCCTCTATTATAAGTGTTGAATTTACAAGTAGAAATGGTAATGGTTAGGACTGTACCAATACCAGTATCGACAATGATCCTACTCCTCATTTCTTTTACATGCTCTTACTGAACCTATTGTCCAAAATCTGGTGCAAAAAATAAAGATGTGACATGAAGAGTTTAAGCAGATTAAGAGATTAAGCAGTTATTTTATTGGGATTTTTGCTTTAGAAAGCATTAACACTTCAGAAACACCAACAGCAGCACCGTCTGAACAGTAGACTCTCTAGATTTCAGACCTGACCAGTCAGGGACAGGGACCAGTTTAGTGTTTACAGGGAGTACAGGGAGATTTATCACACACTACAGATGTGACAAACAGACCTTAGGCATTAATGTTAGAGCCACTTGGTGGTGTGTTAGCATGTGCTTAAGTGATCTGGTGTGAAGACAACTTACTGCTTCAATGTCCTCATTCTTAAGTGTCAGTTCTCGATCCTTGGCACGAATCTCATCCCTCTGTTTATCCACTACTTCCTTTAGCTTCTTCATCACTTGCCTCTCCCTCTCCGACATACCTGGCAACCCAGAGGAAGAAAAACATACATATATTTACACACATATACAGGGGTTGACATAACTTTTTTTTTTTAGCTCTTGTAGTCTAATGAGTACCTACATGAATTAACTGGTACCATGGGCCCACCAGAACCTTTATAGTTATGACTTTTCAAAATCATTAGTTTCGTACCCCCCACTTTTTCTTTCCTGGACAATGGGCAAGCTTCTGCACCTAAAAAAACGTTAAGGTAAACCTGTATCCGTACTGTACATTTTACACTGAATTGCTCTCCAGTATGAGAGCCAGTATGAAGTTACTCAAATTAAGTAAATGTTTTGCACCATGAAGACTGATAAGTACCGTGGATTTTACTGTTTATCTCGCGCATGTGTACCACTTATGTCAACCCCT
>JBBPCY010000035.1:13025454-13051504 GCA_037974405.1 Brachyalestes nurse
GAATAAACATGTGTATAGCAAAACATGTGTTAATGCAATACTTTTCTGTGAGAAATACTTGATTTTCTGGAAAAATGTCAGGGGTGCCAACAATTTTGGCCACGACTGTGTATATATATATGTATTAGGGCATTAACACAAAAGTCGACTAGTTGTGTGTTTTTTTTCTGTGCCCTCGCTTGTGTACACAGTGCAGTCTCTGCCTCTGTTTGGCTGATGCTGACACGCGGTCCTTAGTTTAACCAATTATTATAGTCCCTTCATAAAAGAGGCGGTATCGTTGGCGCAAGGAGAATCTAAACACGAGACCACAAGGAGACGAGAGACATGCAGCAGAGAAGACAGACACACATTACATGTGTGGAGACTCTAGACACACAAACAGCACGGTGACCTGCACAATCTGCAAGTCGGTGTTAAAGTACAGTAACAGTACCAGCGTTCTGCACGGCATCTGAAAGGACATCCGCTTGCTAACATGGCTAATGCTAGCTAATGTGGCTAACGCTAGCACTGCAGGGAGTCGTCCTGCCGTGGCTTAAGCGGATCCCACACGCAGTTGTACACTTAAATTTACCAGAAAATTCAAGGTATTAGTCTTTGCTTTGTTTTGTTTAATTGTCATGTTGACTATTATTGTTACAGAGAACTTTAATAAAAGTTGCTCAACGTTGGACGCCTGTTTTCCTTCTCTGCGTGTGTGATGATGTCATCAAATGACTAGTCGATTTGACTTCGACTTTGCTGACCGACTAGCCAACTTGAAATAATCTGGAGTCATTAATGCTCTAATATATACTTTTCCCTATTTATGACTATTTTCCTTATTTATTTTTATTTCTTTTTCTTATTTTAGTTATCTATTTTATACCGCTTTACCATAAATATCTGTAGGACATAAATGGTGAGTGACTTGTTTTATTTTCGTCCAACACACTTCATTTTAATGTTGACCAGCAATAAAGATCTAAGCTAATCTAAAGCTAGTTTTTTTTTGAAGGGCTCCCCCTGCAGCATGCTCGAAAGAATGACAGCTGTGCACAATGCAGTGTTGGTACTAGGGTCGGCACAAACCACAGCATTTTTAAAACTCGTTCAATAAAACAGCGTGTTTTTTGTATAATTGAGACCCAGTTTAAACACGGAGTAAAACAAAACAAACACCCAAGATAACTTTTTTTTAAAGATTTCAGCATGTTTGTCATATTCTGGGCAAAAGCATCACAAGACAGCAACAAATTCTGAACCGGCCATTGCTTCCTAAATAATTACCTATTGTTTTTAACTTACCATGAAACAAAACCTGATTTCAAGAGAGACAGGATACTCAGTGCTGATACAGTATACTTAATACTGGGCTTCACATACGCACTGGAACAAAATTACGTTCAGAAAAATCTGATAAAACCTGAAGAATTAAAGTCCATTTAGCACAAAACTTGATTATAAAAAGCTTTATCGTCGCTTTATTCAGTTCAAATTCCCAGGAAAGCAGTGATTCGATGTAGCAGCGAGGGATGCACTGAATACTTCTGAATTGTTCCAGTTCCAGGTTTTCACCTGACAGACTTTTGCTGTGTAGCAGTATTTTTACCAAACTACCAAACAGAGAGCCCTCGTGTGGACATTTGCAGACATAAGCAGTCAACTCAGCAAAAATCATTAAGCATACATTATACTGACAAAAATATCACACCCATTGCCATAGGTGTATAAACTCAAGCATACCAATACATCATGGACAACGCCATGCTTCCAACTTTGTGGACACAGTTTGGGGAAGGTCCTTTTCTATTCTAGCATGGCTGTGCCCAATGGACAAAGTCAGGTCCATAAAGACATGGTTGGATGGATTGGGTGTGGAAGAACTTGACTGGCCCGCACAGAGTCCTGACCTCAACCCCATTCAACACCTCTGGGATGCACCGGAACAGAGATTGTGAGCCAAACTTTCTTGACCAACATCAGTTCCTGACCTCATAAATGCTCTTCAGAATGAGTGGGTATACATTCCCACAGGAACACTCCAAAATCTTTCCAAGAAGAGTAGAAACTGCTATAAAGAGGGACCAACCCCGTCTATAAGTCTATATATTTGAATGCAATGTCACTAAAGTCCCTGTTGCTGTAATGGGCAGGCGTCCCAATACTTTTGTCCATATAGTGTATGTGATCTGGAGCACACCCAGTAGATTCTTTGGGTCAGTTATAATAATAAATATTATAATGATAATATATCAAAAGCAATTATTATTGTACATCATAATTCTTGTATTGTTATCGTGCTTTATATTGTAAGAGTTACACATTCAAAATTAAAAATAGTTTTACTTGACAGGTTGTGAAGTAGCCTGTTTCGAGTGGAGATGGATTTTTCTTTTAATTAAAAAAATCCCTCACTCAGGGTAAATGGTAGGTTATTTACGCAGTTCTCACAGGCGAACAATTACCAAATTCAAAACCAGTGACAATAAACAGTGATTCTTTCCAATGAATTTAATTTTCCGAACCGATTCTTTTGAACTGAAAGCGAAGAACACATGTCCTAACGGCAAATATAAAAATATACTAACACACATATAAAACTTCACACAGCATACATGAATTAAAAACACATAAAATAACAATTAAGGAGAACGAACGAGAAGAGCAGCTACACACTACACCGATTTTTAAAAATTAAGTTAATAAATAACTTAATAAGTAGTTAAATCATGCGTTCATAAATCATTAGAATCATTTAAGCGAAAGTGTGTTCAGTGTAAAGTTCGGTTCAGCTGGACTTGTTTCGGTTTATTGAAAAGAACCGATTAAAAATCAAGCGATTCATTTCCCCGTCAGGCCCCACGGTGAGCAGCAGCGCCGGATCCGATTCAAACGAACCGATTCAGAAGAGAAACGGCTGGCCCTCGGTACTCAGCAGCATCAGCAGGGAGAGCAGAGATGTCTGGCCGCTCGGTCCGAGCCGAGACCCGCAGCAGAGCCAAAGATGATATCAAACGGGTCATGGCCGCCATTGAGAAAGTCCGAAAATGGTAAGGAGGCAGCAGAGTCCGGATGAGGACGAGCTCCCGGCGGGGAGGAAAGATGGAACAAACGAGAACCGCAAGGGGGAGGGAGAGAAACGGAAAGAGAGGTCCGTTTAAAAGCAAATTTTCTCAAATGAGCTCAGCTCGAGACGGGCGGTTCTGAGGCTCCGAACCTCCGCGAGCCGAAGAGATTCGTGTGTTCGGGTGTTTTCGGCTTCCCCTCGGAGCTCTGCAGCGCCTCACTCTCAGGAGCCATTTCACCACGACCGAACCGATCCTGCTCCCGCTCCGCGCGGGGCGCTGACGGCCCACACACCCATAGACAGTCCCGCAGCTCCTAAGTTCTACCGGAGTGACGGCCGAAGCCCCACACTTTCACATCGCGGCTTCAAATTTAGCGCTTTAGCCGCTCGCCTCGGCTCACACACTCGGAGTGGGGGTGCGGGTGAGGGTGGGGGAGGGGGCGGTGGACCACTGCGGGGTCTGTAAACACTGCTGTAACAATAGTTCATCTGTTTATCACAACATGATAAATGAATGTATTGTTGATATTGTTCATTATATGTTCCATATTGTTAATATAGACTCGTATTTAAACTCACACCTTAATGTGTAGGTGAGCTTTTAGGGCCCGTCATTAATTCCTCAGTTATGAATAATCGGAAGTGAATTATTCACACTGCTCTTTAATTTATGCAATTGGATCTATTTGTTTGGGAGAACATTTGCATAACACATTAGCATAATGGAACATATCCATCTGTTTAATCATGAACCTGCTGTTAGTGTGAATAAGGATCATGTAATTCACATCAGATCCATGTGTCCTAATTAGGGATGAGTATCAAGCACTGTACTAACTAACCAGTCCTGTTTCCTGACTGGTCAGTACAGAAATCTGGAGAATCTCCTGTTCAGACGGTGCTGCTGTCGGTGTTTCTACAGTGTTAATACATTCTCACACGGCTGTGTTTTCAAATGATTGATGCTGGATTGGATCAGTGGAGGGACGGCGTGGCGCTCTGCTCATCACCAGCACACATTTGTTAGGCAGAACATTTGTACTGATACTCCTCCCTCATTTTATATACAGGGAACTCAGGACACAGTTTTGATCATTATTTCTCCCAAAAATCACAATACAGTGACTGATCTTCTTGCATATTTTCATGTGACATTGCACCAAATTATTGATCTTGATATCAGTACAGTCTCATCCCTGGTCATAGCAAACATTTTCTATTTGTGTTTTATTTGCAGGTTCTTACAAGGATGTCATATTACTCTCATATTACTGTTATAATGGAAAATGAGTGTAAATGTGCCCGTGTTTGTGTTCATGGCCTCAATGCGATTACTGCAGTGTTTTATTGCATGTCTGTCTAATGCTATTTTGCAGGGAGAAAAAATGGGTAACGGTTGGAGACTCTTCACTGCGTATTTTCAAGTGGGTGCCAGTGACCGAGCCGAGGCCTGATGACGTGAGTCCCTTTTCAAATTTAAAGAGGAATTAAACTTTTTTCATAAAAGATGGATAAGTGACTGGTTGAAATGTAAACAGTGTCATGCAGAGTAGATTTGATTTCGCACTTGCATTTCTGTACAGTGGTGTTGAATGGAACTAGGCGTCTACAGTGCAAATATAGCCTTTACATTTATTTCCTAAACCCACCAGTGAACCCCAGTGTTTATATGGAATGATGATCTGAAAAGAAAGTACTGTTTTAAGTACTGCAGTTATGCTTTACAATACTTTTAATGCACTTTTCTGCCACGAAAGTGTTTAAAAATACAAAGCTTTTATCTCAAAACTATCAGTGGGTGCATTGTGTCCCAGACCAGCCTTGAGAGAATGTTATTATTCATTAATTAATATTTTTGTGAAATAGGAGCATTTTGCTTTAAAAAGAAATCAGTTTGTATACTGTGGGCTTTCTATAGCTTCTGTATCAAGCACTGATGTACGTTGCTCTGGATAAGAGCATCTGCTAAATGCCATAAACATAAAGGTAAACGTAAAAAGGCCAGCTCCATTCCAGACGAAGTATTTAATACGCCAGACGTCTGGTTCCTATCATCACCACTGCAAATGATTCAGACAGCAAGTTCCTCTTCAACAGAGCATTTCACATCACATCAGTCTTATAATGACTTTGTTTATATCTTAACCATTCTATTTTTATGATTATTATGAGGATATTTTGAGACAGCAGAGTAACTTTTTATAACCCCTCCTGTAGAAAAATAAAAAGAAGAAAGGCAGAGATGAGAAGTATGGCTCAGAGGTCACGACTCCAGAGAACAGCTCGTCCCCTGGAATGACAGACATAAATGGTGAGTCAGTGATGACTTTGTGTATGTGTATGACCTCATGTTGATTACTAATAAAATGAAAAAAAATGCTTTATTTAATCCACACATTTTATAATGAAAGGGAACAGGGAATATTCTTTGCCCCTACACACCAAAACAGCTCTGACCTTTTGAGGAAGCATGAACTCCATAAGGCCTCTGAAGGTCTGTGCTTCTGCATCACCAGATCCTTAAACTCCTGTAAGGTGTGGAGCCTCGGTGGTTCGGATTACAGAAACTCGATCAGATTGAGATCTGGGGAATTTAGAGGTTCAACACATTGAACTCTGATGCATCTCAAAGCATTCCTCAACAGTGTTTGCAGTGTGGCATGAAGAATCATCCTGCTAAGAAAGCATCCAGCTCTTTATTGAGGTGGTGAAGACTTTAAAAAATCAACAGAACAACATGCAGCTAAACATTACAGACAACCTGTTAAGACCACAGGGTCTGTATTCACAAATCACTGCAGAAGTAGAAGTGATGATTTAGAATATTTTTTTGTAGCAATGACAGTCATAAATTTGACTGAACCAAGATCTGGGCTATTTTAATAATAATAATAATAATAATAATAATAATAATAATAATACTGTTTATTCATAGGCACCTTTCTAACACCCAAGGACACTGTACAAAAAGTACAAGTAAATAAACAAAAAAAAACAAAAGCAGAAAATAAACAGGCATTAAAAACGGTAAAATTGGACAATGCAAATAATTTAAATACAATATGTGAGCTTGAACAGATGGGTTTTGAGTTTGGATTTTTGCCCAGCCCAGGGGCGTAGCCCACGGGGGGTGGTTGGTTTTCAACACGCCCACTTTTGCTGAAATGCAATTCTATCCCCCCACTTTTGTCAGAATAAATTGTATTAAATTGATTAAATTTTATTTATAATTTGGCTTCCCCACCCCAGAACACCCCCACTTTTGGAAAGCTTGATACACCCCTGGCCCAGCCCATCCCACAGATGCTCAATTTAAATGAGATCTGGGGAGTTTAGGGGCCAGGCCAACACCTTGAGCTCTTTGTGATGTTCCTCAACCCATTCCTGAACAGTTTCCTGTTTACCATTTCCTGTTTTCTTCATGAACGTTACAGATGAGAACAGCAATCAGAGCTCCATTGCTGATGCCTCCCCAGTGAAGGCAGAGAACAGCTGTAGCACAAGTCCAGCACCAGAGGCCACTGCAGCGTCTCTGGACAGTGGAAGTGAAAATAAGACGCCGTCCTCTGATCAGGGTGCTGGTGAGCGTCTCATCTTGTGTCTCATCGCTTTTGTTCTGGTTTGCTTCTTATTTTCAAATTATATAATTGAAGACTGCACAACCTGAAAACTAGTGTATAATCAGAAAGGGTCCATTTAATGGAAAAACAAGTTTTCTTCACTTTTGATTTAGTTAGCAAATCTTGTACAGTTTTTCAAAACATTTACTCTCCAGTCTATTCATGGAAAACTAATCACAAAAAACAGAACTTATTCTTTTGTAATTGTAAAAAAATGTTCTAATTATACCAATTTAGCCTCATCCATTCAGGCTCAAGCTGTAAGGAGTGTTTCAGCTTGGTCTGCTTTTTAAATGAGTCACAATGCAAGAGATGTGATCAGCACACAGTTCATTTACATATATTAGACACACCTTTCTTAGAACTTCAGGACAGTACAGACAGTAGGGCAGTGAATACAATTTAATTCTAAGGGATTGTGAGATGTTGAAAAATGGTTGTAAAAAAGATTAATTTAGATAAATCAAACCACGCAAGTGTCCTAAACGGACCTTAGAGTAAAAATACAAAACGACCTGTACCCAAGCAAAACAGTTTTACAAAATCCAAGATCATGTATTTCCTACCTTGCTTCTGGAGAATTTAGCGATCCAGTATAAATTAGACATTAGAAATTATTTTGCTCTGAAGACCTTCATACAGGTCAGCTCTGACTGGATAAAGTGGGTAGAAACATGAAAATAATAAATTTGTCACTTTTACAGTTAAAAGCAGCAGCACCTCCTCAGAGACTTCAGTACTGGAGAAGGAAGCATTATCAAAAACGGCCAGAGCAACTCAGGTAAAAGCAATACGCTCTCACAGAAAGGCAGGACGCAGACCGGTTAAAATTACGACGTGTGCATAAACAGTTCAAGTTTTTTTGTAATTTAACAACTATTTGAATATTTAATAATCACAACCAATCCGTACTACAATGTGAGAAGCCACATAAGCAAGTCTGTGTGACTCCAGATGTGATCGCTCAGCCAAGAGCTTCTTTAGTAACTGGAGCTACAAACCTAATGTTGTTAAGACAATGGTTACCCAAATCCCCAAAACTTCCTTAACTTGCTCAAACCACATCCAGCTTTTTTTATTATGGTGGACTGAGTTGTGCAGGTGGTTTTGGGCATAGTATGACTTACTGTGAACTGAACTTCATCGCTGCAAGCAGCCGTTTCAGACAACAGCAGGGCTGCTGGATCAGGTTTTGTAGCAGCTGCCACAAAAACTGACAGCTTCTGAGGCGGTATGAGAAAACAGACCCTGTTGTGTAAAAGGATGGCCACAGTGTTTGTTAACGCATTTAGTTTGGCAACAACTTCAGTTCATTTTTAAAAGCTCACAGTTTTAAACCTTGTCTAATCCACCCTAATGAAGAGCTGGATACAGTTAGAGCAGATGCTTTGGGGATTCATAGAAAAGATTTGGGCAATTACTGACTAAAAGTGTTCGTTAGCTCCAGTCCTAAACTAGAGAATCAACATTTGGAGTCCAAACATGTCTTGGCTGATCGACTGCATCTGAGGGAAGCAGAAAACTGTGCAGATGTTTTTCACCAGACCATTCCTTTAACTCAGCATGGTTTGAGGTGAACGTGCACTTTGTTTTTGCTGAACTGTTTCTTTTATGTAGAACTGCATTTTCAGCTCTTCTTGTTGTCTATTGATTAGGATTTGGAAGAGGAAGCCCCTCCAAGTAAGAAAAGCAAACAGGATTCTTCCTCTCAGGACTGTGGAGGAAGCTGAAGTTCCCTCATTCCTCAGGGTGAAAAGCAGTGGTCCCATCTCAGCACCTCTTACTGAAATGTTCACACACCACGTTGCCAAGGAAAGCTTTGCTCTTTCATCCTCTCCTCCATCCTCCTGCTCGTCCACTTTGAGGGAAAGGATGTTGCGGTCGTCACTGTGCCTGTGAAAAAGGTCCACCGAAGAACACTGACCTCCACCTGTGAGATGCTGTTGACTCTGACTCTTAACCCCAATCTCTCATATGAAGCATTCTGTTTGACAAAAAACTTAGATTGGTCTTACAGTTTTGCTGCGAGCTTTTAGAAGTATTTTGGTTTGGTTTAAACTGCTTGATCAGTTTTTGAACATGAAGGATCTTAGTGGAGACGTGTAGCACATTCCTTGCAGATGATGTTCTTGAGAGCTTTGATTAGATTTTGAAAAAAATGATTTACACCTTACAGACTGTGTTTTAAGGATCTTTCCAACAAGTATGCTGGCACTCACTCAAAGTCACGGTCCTAGTTGTTTTAGAAACCAAACCTCATCTCGGCTCTCTTTCTCTGTTTTTTTAAGGTGTCAAATGAAGCAGTGGAAATGTGAAGTACTGTATTGTAATGCATGTGAATTAAACTAATACTCGTAATGAGTTGCTGAGGGTGGGCGGGGGGGGGGGGTTAAATTATCTGTCAAAAAAGTAAAAACTCAAAATATACCTCATTTCAAAGCTAGTGATGCTGGAACTTTGCTAATAGTGGCAGAAAATAGATAAATTATATTCACAAAACCAGCAGAGTTTGGTGGTAATTTTCAGCAGTGGATCAGTTGCCATTTGTCTGCCAAAGCAAACAGAATAAACATATGCGTGTAAAATTGGGGACATTTTTGGAACTGTTTTTATCTTACTCATAAAAGGGTTGCATTTATTTATTTCATGGTTAGTCCTGTTTAAATCCTGCTCAAATGTTTTAATTAAAGATGTTAAATCAATATCTGTAATTGTCTCCTTTACATCTCTATTTGAGAATTTCATTTTAAGAGTCAAGTAGTTGAGACATATAGTATTCGGTCTATGGTCATATCTCTAAACCACAATCAAAGGTCAGGTTTAGTGTCCAAAGTTCTTGTCCTTAGCATTTCTATGCATTTTTCATATCCTTTTTATTGTTTTATTCATCTGTTTGTTTCATTTCGCTGCACTGGGAAAGATCTCATCAAAAATTGAACACACTATTTCTGTACTTTGCACTGATAGGTTGGTGTTGGGAGGCATGATGGATATGTACGTAAGGAGACATGAAGGCTTGAGGTAGATGTGTGAGAATGGGCTTATAATTTAAAGAGAACGCAACTTTTGGCATTTTCCCTTTTCCAAAAAATTAAAGGCCAATATTGCTAAACATTGTAGAAAAGATCTTTGCACAAAAAGACTGAAAAACAGAATTTTAAGGCAAATACAAGGGAGGGCTGGATATATGACCATAAGCAGTTCTATAATAAAAGAATAAATTTGTCAGAAATAAAAAAAATACATTTAAGATACACACATTATTAGAACTCCCTAACTTGTAGGTCCATCCCACTGCTGTACAAAAGACTATCCCATCTGTTCATGGTCAGTTTGTGCTGTACACCCTCTTATTCATAATGAATGCAGGAGAAAGGGGCTGACAGACTGCATGGCAACAGATGGCAACAGAATGTAATTGTTTACCTATAAAGCTTTATGTGAAAGTTTTGGCACCCCTGGTCAGATGACAGTTTATTTTCTAAATTAAAACACTACCTTTGAAACAAACGTGAATATATTTCTCAAATTTTCGTATTAAACTGTATGGTGACCTATAAGGTACATGGACCCATGAGTGGTTATACAACGTAAGGGTTTCCAGTAAAATGGATGGTGGGTATATATTGGGACACTGGAGGCCAGAGATGCAGTTTATAGATATGATTGTTAAAAATGGCATAAAGACATAAACACGTGTTCAGTACTATTTTTAGAGTTAGTGTGTATGCATTTAATGAACAGTACAGACTGTCACAATGTCAGAAAAGAACTTGATCATATTTTGCAGTTATTACAAATGCTTTTCAATGCAAACAGAAATGTATGACCATTTAGACAAGATCTCATTTCAACAAAGCGAAAATACCCACAAACAGCATACAGGTATCTTTGCATAATGTGCACAATTTCATTATAAGGTAATTTCTGCAGTTTACCAGGTTACTTTGTAAACGTTGTCATTAATATAAATATTACAGCTATACAGGGAGATACAATATGATCCAAACTTGTGCTTTGATAAATCTAGTGAACGAGACGTAAAAACACTTAAAAAGCCATTTGAAGGACACAGTATAGTGACAAACTCTTTTTTAACATGTATTATAAAACAAGACCTTTGATACCCTTAGACAAAGTCAGAGGAACGGCAGTTAAAAACATGTGCACGTAACATGGAATGCATTTAAAGTGAGCAGTGCAATAAGTTACTGTTGGTCAGCTTAGACTTTTTGGAGTGCCTGCACTGGAGTGAAAGCTTCCCTGTGGCTGTGAAAACAGATTCTTTACCACTTCGTATCCACTCGAAGGATGAAGTCACATAGGACCATCAAAACATGAGCTATGCTATGTACAAAACAGTAATAACAACACAGGAAAAGACCTCTCACCTTCAGTATAAATCTAACGAAGCAGCATCAGTTGCCTTCAGCTGAGAGGAACAAAGAGGATGCTTAAATATAACATATAGCATTACAAAAATAGGAGCTAACCTTGCTGAAAGCATTTGTGCATTGCCTGTTTTTTTTTGATAGAGGGGCAGAAAGTGGGGTCTAGAAGGTTTGGTCATCATTGCAGGAGTCCGTCCAGTGCCCAAATGCCTCACAGATGTCGCAGTAGGGCCGTTCGCCGCTTCGGCTGCCATGGTACGTACTGTGAGGAGGGGAGTCGGGTGACTGCATTTGGGTGGGGCAGTCTTCAGTGTCATGGAGGTCGAAACAGTCACAGATATCACAGAAAACACGAGGAGGGGGTTTCTTCTTCTTCTTTACTTCAGCGGAGCTGAGTGTGAGAGATAAAAAAATTAACTATACATACTACAAATGTGACTGCAGGAATTCTAAATTTCTATATTTAAGTTATTATATAATTATATTATATAATATATAATTATACGTTTCTAGATTTTAAAAAATGAGCACATGGTCCATTGAATATCATAATAATTAAAATGTAACTAATGAAATGCATCTCTCTGCCTGTAGTATTTAATACTGGAAACCCACTTTTCATTTTCTTCATTCCCGTTGAATTCGGCCAAAGCCATTTTCTTCAGCTTCACCTTCAGTTCCTCATTCTTCCTTTGTAGATCCACGATGACCGAATTAAGGAAGTTGATCTGATATCCGAGAGAAACAGCTCGGTATATACAGTGAAAACATACAAAACACTTCAGAACTGAAGCTGAAGCAAAAAAAGACAATGTTTTTCCTTACCTGTCCCTCAGCAAACTCCTTCTCTTCTCGAAGCTGGTTTAAAGCTGCATCACCTGCAACACACATTATACACCCAGGGTTGAGCAGACCTATTACATTACAATACATAAAAAGTAATGTATTTTTATTAAAAACCTTAGTAATGCACACTGGAAAACATGAGACCATATGAATTAATGCACTTTGGAAAATTAATTACTTAATGCACCTAATTACTTAATTCACATTGCTCCTTACTGTTATTGCTTAGGGGTGGGTATGTAATTCTACTGTTAATATGTGAAAAATTTACTTAGTTTGAAAATTGTCTGCACTTTTTTCCCTCTGCTGCTGCTCACACAATCATTCTTGCAGGACTGCTTGTCTCATGAACTCAGCAAAAGTGAAACACATTAAAGCTGTATACTCATGTCTTTTCTTACTTGCCTCTCAAATCTAAATGTGTCAAAAAATGGAATATACAGTCATTTATGAATTTATGATGAATACACAGTAATTTGTACATTAAAACATGCACAAGTATGTTCTCTGCAGAGAATTTGTACCTATTTGCACCTTGAAAATCAACAAAGCACGTGATTTGACTGGGGCAAAAGTAGAGCAATGTTTTAGGCTTGTAAGAAGTCCTAAGCCTTTCACTCATTAACTGATGAAGACTGTTCACTAATAACTGGTCAATAACGGTCTGAAGTAAAAGTTTACACAGGTTTAGCAGGAGCTTCAGTATTTGTAAAAAGTTTCTGTTGTGTTGTTCTTAAGAGACAGTCTAAAGCATAATGCAAGCATTGATTACTATTCTTTAAGGATGTTTTTATTCAGTGTGTAAGTATTCTATAATTCTCCTAAAAGTATGTTCCAAATACTGTCTAAAGTTCTAAATACTGATAGATATGTCTATTCTATATTCTGAATACTCCCAATTCTTTTAAATTACATCCCAACCATTAACATCACAGTGCAAACCACATGAACAACACTGACAATTAATCCACAAAGATGGGGCAAACTAACCCACCTATAGAAATCTTGTCTTGGTTTTCATTGGGTTTGCCCTCCAGCTTCAGCTCCAGGCTGTGCACTCTGCTCTGAAGTTGCACTTTGTCCCTCTCCAGAGACTCCACCGCTGCCTGCAGCGTTTTGGCCATGGCGTTCTCGCTACGCAACACTGCAATCTAAGGCACATCATGCTCTCAGTGCAAACAGAACTCCAGCAACATGAATTTACAAATGCAAAATATGAAAACACATACAATTTTATATATATTTGTAACTTAGTTCAGTCAATAATTAAAGCCTTTACCTCATTTCTTAATGCCTCCAGTTCTTTGTCCTTCTCAGATACTAACATATTGGAGTTTTCCCTGCAAAAGCATTAGCAATGAGCTCAACAGATTTAAAGCTTAGTAAAACATACTGAACATATGAGCTGGAAGGCAGTGAGAGCATATTCAGGAGAATCAAGATGCATAACTTATGCTGTAGTAAACAAAACAGTAAACATATAGAGAGAAATGAATAGTGTGATACAGGAAAAAGCTTATTTTTAGCTGATCTCAGAAGAATACAGTAGAGTGTTTATAGAATCTTTCACACAGGTCCTCATTTCCAAATATACCCTTAAAAAGCCTACACCTCTCTTGCTATTGCTGTTCTACTCATTATAACCTTTACCGATCAGCAAAGATAAGACCAGGATGCGATAAAAGCCTTAGGGAAAATATTTCTTTTTATGCTTCAATTGAAATACTTTGCTCTGATTTTCCACTGAAAACTGAAGCTCCTTAACAAGTACTACTAAAAAAGCAGTAGTTCCAGGGTGGCATAATTACAGCGTGGTTGAAGTCAGGGAGACATGTCATTGCCTCGTACCTCTCACTAATCTCCAGTTGGCTGTTGAGAGTCAGACACTCGCCGTCAAGCTGGGAAATGAAAAAAAAAAACCCAGTTCAAAACCTGACACACTGGCCAATAAGAACTTGCTGGTAGATAAAGAAACTGCAGTGAATACACACCGTCTGCACCTTACGGCCCTCCTGACGGCTGCTGTCCAGCTCCTGAGCCAACTTCCCGTTCTCCTCCTGGAGTGCCGCCAGCCTCTGTGACTTCTGATTGGTTGCCAGTTTCAGCTCCTCACTGAAGAATGATATTACACTCATTAACCCTCGTTAACACAACAGTGCTCATAAACAAAGCCAGTTTAAGCATTTAACACATTGCTCAAGTTTGAGACAAAAAAGATCCAAATCTTTTAATCTGCGGTGTCCTGTTCATTTATATCCTTCAGTGTAGTCATTGGTTGTGACAGAACACTGAATCTGTGAAACTGTAAACGCCAAATGAAAAAAATGTAACTGCATTTTATTCCAAATAGGGACCATTTCTATTGCTTCATTCTTGATTAAATGTGTTTTCGGAAGTGTATGAAAATCAAGACTGAAAAAGGTGTTTTTATAGGACAGCTATGATATGTTTGTTCTTCTTTCTGTCCTTTGCTTCTATTTTTTGCTTTATGACAAAAAACAAAGCAGAATAAAGGATTTCCATATAAAGCAGGCTCTCAGAAGAACATAACCACCACACACAACTGTTCACATGTTTGCTGGGATTCTAGCCAGACTGTAACATGCAGACTGACTGTCCTCTTCATATGCAACCAATGTGCCATTCTATTTTTACCATCTGTGTAGTCTGAAGCTGGGTTAAATCCAATTGAGCACACTTAAAAGGATTGTACGGCATTGGGTCGAGTTCAAAACGCAGCTAGAAAATCAGTTTGAATCTATATGATGAATGAATTAAGGTGCTTTCGATTGCTCAGACCTATATCAACTTTAATGGCATATTACAATATAATCTTTCAAATAGAAATTGGACAGGGATTCTTTCTGTAGACATCAGAGAACATCTGGCTATTTCCCAAAGGAGGCAAAATAGCTCCATGGTGTGTGAAAGAGTTTCCGTTCTTCTGGTGAGGAGCTGAGGTCACAGGCCAGACAGCAACGCTGGAGCATGAGGAGAAATGTGCTTATGTAATGCTTCCAAAGAGAAGAAGCTTGGGAATGGCTCTGAGGCTTTTTAAAGACCCATTATGGTCCATTTTTTATGCACTGACCTGACAAGGAAGGGCATGCAGGTGCTTTCCTTCCAAAAACACTGCTCACTGCTGATGGGACATGTTTTAACTGTGTGATGGACACGTTCTTGTATGGATTCAGAGGCATCTGTGCAATTTGATTCATAAATCAAACATGCTGTTACCACCTGCTTCCTTATGTAATTTCCTCATCCTTCTGTGACTCACTGAAGCACAACATAAAAATCCTATCACTATACTGCAAGAAGTCAACGAGCCAAAAGTAATTTAACTGTAAAATATTTAACTTAAACACAAAGGAGCCATCATACACCATAACACTACTGATGTGACAAAAGCTTCTACAAAGATTGTAGTTTTACAGGAACAATGAAAAAGATATTGATAGTAATGTATGCCGATGTGATAGGACTTTTACTAAATTATTTTGGGCCATTTCTGCTTATACATTTGTCATGAATGCTCCACACAATGTAAAGGGCAGTTGGTGTTTTCAAATAGTGCAAAAAACCTAAAAACTGTGGTTATAAAACTGAAAAAAATGAGTTTTTGACTCAACAGATATGACAACGAAATTCCTTAAGGCCTCCTGATGCAAGTGAAGTGGCCCACATGAGATGACTGTAGAAAAGTTACTCACATTTCTTTGCACAGGCTTCCAATACGCTGGTTCTCGGAGCTAAGCTGCTCCTTAGAGACGCTGAGCTCTTCCTGATATTTGGAGTTCTGCTGTTTCAGGGCTTCAAGCTACAAGAAGAGGGGGAGAGAGAGAGACAGAGAGTAAGAGTGAGAGAGAGCAATGCGGGAGAGATAAAATGCATAATTCTCATTGTCCGAAAATACATGTTAAATTCAGCCAAACATATTGTGCATGTGGGCAGAGCACAAGCAGCTCAAGTTCACAGCTAATATCAAAAAGCTGATATTGGGCATAGACTTTTATTTTTTCTCCCATAGAGACCCATAGTTCACTCCAATTTAACTAGTGGCCGACTTTAATGAATTGGTTCTCCACCACACAGAAGTGTTAATTACACTCCATGCTTCATGCAGTGACGACAGCTTGAATCAATAATTGATTTAACCTCACATTCACACAAACATAATATTTTGATCAATGATTTGTCAATTTTTGTTGGATATAATAAATCTAGCATATTTGCCTCATAATATTTTGCATTTCCATCTATTCCCATGTCCTTGTGTCATCAGGTTTTTAAAAAAAAAAGTAGTGAGCACGTATTAGTAACATCAGGAAGTAGGCTTCCTATCAGACACAAACAAACGCCATTTATACAGTCAAACACACACACACACACACTCACACACACACATAGTAAGTGTCTTTATACAGAACATGTGTGTCACTGTCAAAATTTTGCCTTTTTAATGTGATAAATGGAGCCATATTCAAATGATGATGATGAAAATTCCTGCATAATTAAATTGTTGAGATGTAAACAAAGTAATTCAGAGGGGTCTCTTTACACTGATTTCTTTACAGTGGTGGTGAATGGAACCAGAGCAAATATAGCAAATCTGAAGTAGTGACTATTTTGTCTAATAATGTACTGCAAAAGCCCCTCTTCCATAAATGCATTTTAAGCAAAAATAAGTGTTAGGACAAAACATATGTCAAATCTACTATTTACCATATACTGTATATACAAGTACCAGGCAGCTTGCCTGTAATCATTTGTATACTAACTGTCTATGATATTAAATACTAAATACTTTTCTAGCATTTCACATTTTAAATTTTTCTTGCATCTTAATGGCTGAATTATACAAAACTTTAGAAAATTGGTAGCATTCTCCTTTAATAAAATTTTTTCATACTTCTATTATGAAGTTACCAATCCAGATACTGACAATGTTGCATTAAACAGTACCTGTATATAATGAGGTTTAACCTTAAACCTGGGTTAAACCCCAACTTTAACACCTGCAATAGATAACAAAAAACCCTGCCTTTCATAAAAAATGTAAACACTGCACTTCTGGTCCTGATATTGCAGGAAAACACACAGATCCAAACCCGTCCAACCCAGCCTTTTAAATATCCAGAATCAACATAATAGACCGGACAGGCAGAAATACACAAACTATCTACATATATATTTCTGATGAGTACCGTTTTCCCGCCACTTCACACCAGCGTATTCCGAGCTGAGGCGTAAAGTGCACCGCCATTCACACTAAGAGTGCTAAGAGTGCGCTCTACTCCACACTGAGGCTGTGAGAGCAGTACCTGGAAGTGGGATGTATACATGCTTCCTGAGTAGCTCTGGTGCAGGGCTGCCATATCCATGTCTGTATTCTCTCTGAGCAAAACACACCAAGCTGGATCAATAATACATTGCCACTGACCCCCTGCTGAGCGAGAGAGCGAGAGCGGTAGAGCAGCTTTCTGAGCTGCTGTCGTTCCAGGCACTCACATTCACACCCACTCTGACGCGCCTCGGAGGGCGGTTTCATTATGTAAGCGCTGCCAAGCTCCTCCCTCCCCTCACCCCAACATCTCTATCTCCACCCTCTCTTTCCCATCACCATCCCACTCCCTCCACCAATCCCATCCCTCGCTCATCCCTCAGCCTTGGGCATCCCATCCCATCCCGCTCCTACATCAACACTTAGCACCTGTTCCTCTCTGCCTCCATGTTTTTTTTCTCTCAGCTCCACAGATACTGTAGTAGAAGGAGTGATTCACAAAATCAGCACCATATTTATTCCACAACGACCAGAGTGACCTCCACAAGCCATTCAAACAAAGAGAGAGAGGGTAGTTAGAACAGACATAAAATATCATTTTATTCCAATGAAAAGGAACAAAATGGGAATAACTCGAATTCCATAGGGAGGGCAAAAACAAGGTTAGCATGTGATGGCTGTCTTCACACAGAAAAGGACTTATAGCTTTTAACCCTCGATGGTTCTGCCCAGTCATGTGGAAAGACGCAGCCGGACGCCATGGCTGACGGTAGCATGTGCATGATTACATCATGCCTGGATAGAACTGGCACAGAGCAGACAGAGAGAGAGAGACAGAGAGACAGAGAGACAGAGAGAGAGAGAGAGAAAGTATGACGGGCCACAACATGCTGCACGTCCAAAGCTCAGCTTCAACAGTGCAGGAGTGAAAGGCTGCTGCTCTGCTCTCCAAGAAAGGCTTGGGCTGAAAGAAGCCCTGATAACGTAATCACTTTAATCTGATGCTGTACTACAAGATGCTGTAATCTGAGCACTACTCTGATGTTTATTTCTTTTAATCTTGCAAAGACACGAAACAACTTCCACAGCATGAGACTGATAGTTAAAATCAACTGTTATTTATAAAACGCATAGTTTCAATTCTAAAATATATTTTCATAAATCATACAATTGCAAATTTCAATGATGGCTGGCAGAAGAATTCCTAATCACTATAATTATTAATTATATATTCTATTACACTGGTAAATGAGGGGACATTGTATTATTTTGTATTGGTAAAATTACTGCAATGAAAGTTAATATACTAGCAACGATACAAAATGAAAAATAGCATGATACAATCTTTACTATACTTTTAAAATATTTTTTTCAATGTACAGACACTGATTAAGCTGCACATTTTTTCTGTGGTCAATCTAATAAACAGTTAGTGTGTAACAACCAGGAGTGTTTGAATTATTTTTTTTACTGTTGTTTAATTTGGTTTCAAGCACTGTGATACTCAGTATCAAAATTCTGGTATTGTTTCAGAGCTAGAATTGGCCGATTCTACAGATCTATAAGCTCCTCTGTAGTGTGTATGAGAGCACAAATGTCCTATTTTTATCAGATTTCGCAAAGCATGATCTAAAAGGACCAAAAGCCATCTGTACCGTGGCTACTGTGATTAAATACACATCGGCCCCATGGATGCCTTGGTAACAGTGCGTTATCTTTACATGAGTACGGATGGAGTACGGACTGTTTTGGTCCTATAGGAGAAGCAGAACCCTTCAGCCTAAAGTCCTCTCGCAGAAGCAACGCCCATTTGAGTGCTTACATAATCGCACACAAGTGTAAAAAACATGCTTCATGTACAGCCTAGAGGCAAGCCGAGCACGAGTTGGGTAACAGCTGTGTGACTACATTATTATGCCACTCATCAAACAGCTATATTGTTACGGTTCAGTTAACCAAATAGCACTTCAAAGCTTGTTTGACTAAAAAGTTCACCCCAGCCCATAAGATGAGCTCAGAGGAAAGAAGACAGCTGGTGAGTTTGCATCATTATTTTAGTGACATTTGGAGAGAATGCGTCACTTGAGGATTATATGCCAAAATATTGCACATTACCACTATTGCTCAAGCTACTTATGGTTTACAATCATTTTAATAATGTTTGAGCCAAAACATAATTTTACATTCTGTGTTGTCTCCAAGCAATCAGTAAATTAACCCACAACTTCATCAATTTACAAAAAAAAAAACCCTGTTGAGTATCAGGATTTTCACTTGTTTCACTTCTGTGTTTCATCACAAAGATGAGATAACTGTCTGGAGATAACAAAGATGAGATAACTGTCTATTTACAAGATGATTAAATGCTGTTACAAAGAATTTAATAAGAAGGGCTTGGACTGTCTATGAAGTGCTTTCTAATTTCTGACTGCAACGGAAATTTAAGGTCATACATTTAAGAGTTTAAGGCCATAAATGTTAAACACCCTCTCTTTGTACAGCTCAGTCCAATCATCCTCCAAAAATCATCTACATCACATAATTTCAAAGCCACAAAAAACGAAAAGTCTACAAGATCCTCTCTTCAAGTCCAGTTATCATTATTGAAAAAGTCAACCGCTTCCTCACCTTTTGATGCAGATCTCGATTTTTCTGTTGTAGCTCCTCCAGAGTTTCTGCAGACTGTGTGCTCTATGGGAATAAGAAAAATGGAAAAGTAAAAACACAAAGGCACTATCAAAAATTTTGTTAAAATACAAACACACAATATGCAGGGCTGCGTGATGTGAATAGTTGAATAATTGGGGAGTACTGGGTCACACCATTATTAGTGTCAGTACTGCTTGATTGGTAAAAGTGGTCATCCAGGTTAACAATTCACAATCCACTCAGAAAGTGGGATTAAAAACTCCATGTACAGTTGGATGCAAGAATTTGAACACTCCCAAATTTGAACTCTGGTCAAATTACTTTTTTGTTGATTTTCTAAGTGAAAATAAGCTCCTCAACAGAGATATTTCAGAAATATCTGAAATATGGTGTCATTTTAAAACCATACTGTGTATCTCGAAAACAGAGAAAGAGGAGAAGGAAAAATCTTAACATTAATGTAAAACATTTCAACTTTAAGGTAACATAATGACTTTATTTAAAACCATTTTTGATCAATTGGTCCATTCACCATGAAAAATTGGCATAATGTCGAGAGAAGCTGCAAGGTTTCAGAGACAGTGACGAAACGGACCATCAAAACAAAGTAAATTTATCAGGGAACAGCTAAATTAATTCTTATTGTAATTAATTACATTGATTTCAACTTCTTAATTTGAAAAAACTATTAGCTCCTTAGACAAATATGTCCAGTTATAGACATTGCAAAATCTGAGGTACTACAGCTTACTGCTTGGTTCCTGCTATGTTGGATTGACCAGGCAGTGTTGAGAAACACTCAAATTTTAAAAAATTCCTAGTATGGTGCACACACTGGATGTAGGGTTTTACATACTGTACACTGAGACCAGCTCATCATCAAGAAACTAAGTTGATCTGAAAATGATCTATAACTGGATGGTTCCCGTTTCTTTCCATTCCTATTTTCCAGTCCCACAGACTACACATGTAAAGACAATAGTGAAGCAGGATGCATAGAGGTCACTTTAACATGAGAATACCAAAACACTCAGTGAATCAGTGGTGGATCTCATATGCCCTCAAGTACAATTCAAACTAATTCCACTAATTCCTTGCGAAAGTCCACAGTGAAATATGACTCACAATTCCTAAAGCTATAAAAGCTACACAAAGTCATCTATGGCCAGAAGGTTAAATGCTTCTGTTCTGCACTGCTGTTCAGGTCACTTCTCACCTGGGTTTCGTCCTTAAACAGCTGCAGCTCTGCTACCTGCCGTTCCAGCTCCAAGCTCTTCTCTTGTGCTTTGATGTGCTCCTGCTCCACTTGACCTAGTTTCTCTTGCAGCTCCTTCTTTTGCCTCTCATGCTCCTCCTTACATTTCTGCTCCTCCAGCTGTCTAGATGCTATCTCCTTCTCCAGCATGTCCTTCTCACTGCATAGCTGCTTCAGTCGCTCCCCGTCCGTGTGCATAGTCCTCTCCAGCTCTATAAAGCACAATACAATGTGGAACTCATACAGCAACATGCACATTGTCTGTTGCAGGTCAGCATTTGAAAGAGTAAATGTAACACAAATATGATTCCTGGCAACCTAATGGAGCAGTGAAATACTTCTATGTTTTATCTGATTGTACATGCAAAAAGCCTTTCTTTATGCATACTGTAGCAATGGAAAGAAAACTATAAATGCTTAAACTGTACAGATGTATGTTTACCTTGCAAGGATAGTGCAGTGCTTTTACTTTCTTCAGACGCTGTGTCAAGTTTTCGCTTCTAAAAGAGTAGTGAACACACAAATGAGGATAAGTCAGCTGGTTATACAGGTACACATTTAAGACATTTAAGACTTTTCAGTATAAATTTAAACAATATCCAATTATGAATGAAAGTGCAAACCCCTATTACAAATGAATTTGAAACAAACCATTCCTGAAACCGTTCCATTACATCCCCAACAGCTCTGAAGAATCTACATAGTCATCAATGTCATTTATCCATATGGTACCACATTTAGCAAAACTGTATCACTAGACAAAAGACAGGAATCACCACCACCTGGATGTCTTGATTAACCAATCTATCAATTAAGACATATTTTGAGTCCACGTTTTTACTTCTATAGTTTAGTGCTAGAACTATGAGGGTAGTGTTGCTATTAAACACTGGAAGTCAACAGTCATAACCCTAAGGCGGTGCAGACTTACTGATATAGCTAAACATGCAATATGACTTTCTGTGAGTGATAAAGTGGAACAAAACTTCCCTGTGTGGCCAAATGCTGTGGACAGTTGTTTTCACAAACCACCTCAAATGCTGAATCTGTATTTATGACAATGACTATACAGAGGACATTTTTGACTACTTTTTAAATACCAGTCCTGGTTGTCTGAAAGTTCTGTTTAGTTTCATGGCACTCTGTCCTTAACCAGTTTTGATGTACAATTTCACCACTATAACAATGCAGTTATATGAAATATCATAATGAATGTGTATTATCAACAATGAATTCCCAGAAGTCCATGATGCATATTGTGAAATTTCTGTTTTGCAGTTTCATGGTAAATCAATGCATTGTTAGTGCAGAAAAAGTTTTTTTTTAATATATTTCTATTTTGTGTATTCATGTATCATGTATTTGAAAACTGCAACACAAGTTATAAAGAATAACAAAATTCACCAAAAGATCAGTAATGGTCTGTGGGCCAGAAAAAACAGAGCATACCAATTCATTTAGCTGTTGCTGAAGGGAGGTGTTCTCCTGATCGGATGAGCTGAGTCGTTGCTGGAGGAGTAGAACCTCCTTCTGTCTTGCCTCCAGCTCACTGCTCATCTCCCTAACCTGTAATGATCAACAAATGATCAACACCATCGCAAAAAAATAACCGTGAATATAAGCATGGTTTTAATGAAACATTAGGTCATGATTAGAGTCCTGATTCCTGCACCCACTACTATTGAGTTTTATGTGGTTCATCTGCTGAAGCAGTTCAC
Source organism: Brachyalestes nurse (assembly GCA_037974405.1). Taxonomy (NCBI): domain Eukaryota; kingdom Metazoa; phylum Chordata; class Actinopteri; order Characiformes; family Alestidae; genus Brachyalestes; species Brachyalestes nurse. The sequence goes on from JBBPCY010000035.1 coordinate 13,048,270, forward strand.
TGATGTCAGAAACTGTCATGAAGTGAACAAGGACCAGACCCTTTTGTCCTGTAATGGAGGTGAGGCTGATCCGGCTTCTGCTCGCTGAGATCGCAGTCGGAGCTGCAGTTCGGCCACTTCCCTTTCGAGCTCCATGATCCGCGACCTCTCAGACACCGTGGCCACCTACAACACGACATTTAGGACGTGACATCAGCTACTTAGCACTGTTAGACACATCATTCACGGCAATGCACAAGCCATGGTGCTATCACACACTGGCTACACTGTTCTTTATGACAAAGAGATGGCACATTTTAACATGCTTGGCAGCATCTGCTTGCACTACAGTACCGGGGGTAGCTTTTAGATCAGTACGGTTTGTCGATTCATAAACTCATGATGTTCACCAAGAACTGGGACACAAACACTTTATGCACATGTCGATTTTGCATGGATATTTAGCATTTCTGTTCAATACTTTCTGATGTTGCCATCATCCTGTCAAGCACTTTTTTTAAATGAAAGTTCCGAACCTACCTCGCTCCATCATGCCAAGAAAAGGCAATATGTGACAAACACACGGAGAACTGACACTCAGTCCTGTGACACAGCTCATGCAAACTCGCTCGTCGGGACGCCTGCCTTATTTGATAGTGCGAGACTGAATTACCCTAGTATCCTCTAACTCCCTCTGGAGTTTATCAGCTTTGGTCTTTTCAAAGAGAAGGCTCTGTTCGAGCTCCTTAATGTGGGCATGCTCCAGTTTGGTCTGCGTCTGTTAGTAGAGAGAGGAGGGGAGAAAGAGAGAAAAGCAGCGCTGCAGTCACATGCAAGCCCAAAGCCAAGTACGAAGAGCCTCATGCAGGCCTTGACATCATCCTCTTCTATGAATGAGGACAAAGACAGCTGTGACACAAGGGCTGTGTGAGTGGAAAGAAGAAGCCCGGGATGGTGGAAAGGGGTGCAGAGAGGCCATAAGAATCCAAGGAAAACAATGGCAACGAGACAAGGAAGAGCAAAAAAAAGTCTGACTGAAATAAAAGTCCAAAAAGGAGAAACATGTGAACAAATGTATAAAATACATGAATGAATGAACAAATGAATGAATGAATGAATGAATGGCTGGATGGATGAAGGAGATAAAAGAATGAAAGAAAGGAAGAAAGCATGAATGAATGAATCAATGAAGGTAGTGAATATGTCTCTACATGAACATGTTAATTACATCTGCAATACCAGTCAAAACTTTGGACACACTTACTAACAGAATAACGCATACACAAATATAGACACTGTATTGAATACTACTCTTTGGAAGTATATAACAAACTACCGTATTGGCCCGAATATAAGATCCAGTTTTTGTTCTAAAAATACTTCTTAAAAAAGTGGGGTCGTTTTATATTTGCGGACTAGATAAAATAGGGGAAGTTTGCGCTTTCCCCCCCCAAAAATGAACCTGGAAAAGTGGTGGTCGTCTTATATTCAGGTCGTCTTATATTCGGGCCAATACGGTAATTTCATTTTTCAGTATAAAGTTAACATTTCCATTCTGAAAATCATTTTGAACATGTGCATCAATTTTACCATTTGATCTTGGAAAAAATGACTTAAAACCTTAACATAAACCTTAAAATCAAAAAGTCTAAGATTATTATTTTTAATTTATATTTACAAACATTTGACTGGTAGTGCATGACAATACAAACCATTATAGCCTAAACTATAGCATTATTATGTAAAAAAGAAAGCAGTGTTATATGTCTTTTGTGCAAAAATAATTAGAATAAATAATAAGAGTAAGAATTGTAATAAAAGAACTTCAAGCATTTTGCTTGGAGTGACTAAACAAAAATAATACTAGACAGTGAGGTAAATGCAAAATAATGGTTTAAAGTGTACATTTCATATTTTATCTATCATTTTGTTTCCTTAAGGATCACTTACGACACATGTGTGGTTGTATGCACCAAAAATAGTAATAATGTATTTTTACATTACCTCTTTTTATTCTTTAGAATACATGTGTGTTTTTGTTACTGTGCCTTTAAGAATAAGGTATGTAAATGACCTCTGTGTTGCCCTGTATTGCACCTTATTCAAAAAGACCAAAACATCCTTATGATGTTCATGTTAATGGCAGAATTCAATTGCTGTATGATTATTAAACAGATATATGCAAATGTATTGGTTTTCTCATGACATCACAAAATCATTCAAAATTTTGAAGATGTGTGATTTTGCAGATGTATTTTCAATTAACCAATCAACTTTCATTCAGTTCTAGTACCACTAATATCTTATGATGCCAATAGTAATTTAAATTAATGAAGTGTTTATGTCTAGAAACAAAATCAGTTTACCTCCAGATCACCTTTGGTAATGCATGCTTCCTCCACACGGAACTGAAGATCCTCTACTTTCCTGCATAGAGCAAAGGGCCCTCCATAAACATTCATTTGTAGCATTTTCTTTTATATCATTACAACACAGGTCTAAAAACAGTGACACTTCACCTTTTTTCCTCTTCAAGCTGATTCAACAACTCTACTTTTTCCCTGTCTGCAGTCTCCACAAGCCTGCGTAACTGGTCCAACTTTGCCTCCATCTCCAGGGCATACTTGGAACACAAACAAATATACAAGTCTACAAACTGTACAAAGGCAATTATGACTTGAATGTCATAAATGACACACTTGGTTGTCACTTTATTAATTAATAATTAATACCCATACGAAAATTTAAAAAATGCAACCTGTTCTTGGCCTTTTCTGAGCAAGGCAAGTTCCTGCTGCACCTCTCCTGCATGGCTGGTGGCTTTGGCCACCTCCGTCCTCTCTAGATCTCGCTCAGCCAGAAGCTGTTCAATGTGCTGCTGCTTTTCCTTCAGAGCTTCCTGCATTGCTGTGGTCCCTGAGATCTTCCGTGAATAGCGAGACGATGTCTCTGTCAGCTGGACAATTAAAAAGGAAATAAATCTGAAACAAATCTGGAAGGAATTATTAAGGAATTCTCTTGTGATAGGGCTCGGAGATTTGGCCTAAAATCAAAATCTTGATTAATTGAACATTTTAACTCGATTACGATTAATGAACGATTATCTTATTTATTTTTTTGCCCTAATAGTTCACTGACAAGTTTTGTACAGCAAATATGCTCACTTGTTTGTCAGTCTCTTTTTGAGCCATGCACTGTTCATATTCAGTAACGTGATTGTGCTCCAAGTGTTGAAACAAATTGGTGGTGTTACCTT
>JBBPCY010000035.1:13077394-13092875 GCA_037974405.1 Brachyalestes nurse
AGAGGGGGAGAGAGAGAGAGAGAGAGAGAGAGAGAGAGAGAGAGAGAGAGAGAGAGAGAGAGAGAGAGAGAGAGAGAACTGACCCCATTCACAGGTGCTTGGTTAAATGTGTTGTAGGCGCCGCCTCCAGCCACTCCTGAGGCCAAGCCACCGTGGCTGTTGCCCTGCCCATTGAACTGCTCTGCCTGGAAAACAAAAAAGCAATCACCAATTGTTACTTCTTCAAACCGATACCTTATTAAAAGAGTATAAAAGTTATTCTGTTTAATCACTTAGCTGATCTTCTGTCACACAAATACCCATTTACAAGGCTAAAGGGACATGAGTCAAGAACAGTCATGAAATGTTTATCTTTAAACTGTTAAAGGACAATTTCAGAGCACCAATTGAGCAGAGGCTTTATTTCTGAATTTCTATGTCCACCACCTACACGCAGAACAGACTGATCTTTTGCTGTAGGTGACATTTGCTAAATCTTTTCAGATGCCGAATTCTGTTCACTGTGGCAGCAGCAAGTATCAGATTCCAAGGATCTCACTCTCACAAAGCAGCAGATTGTTTGCCTCACAATGCTGAAGCAAGAACCTGCTCACCACGAAATCTGATAATGCTGGCATGCCGCAAAAGCCACTTGCGAGGATTCTACACGAGCACAAACTCGGGAGCGAGTCATTGAAACATGAATTAAAAAGCAACAGGGAGGTCTCAAGGCTTGATTGCTCATTAAATGTAGGTGTACCTTATAGTATTGTCCTGGGTTTCCTGGTCCTGCAGGATATTGGCCCATATTGGCCTGCTGGAGGGGCATTCTGTGGCCTGTGTATGAAGGTGAAGGAGCTGACCGCTGCGGGCCGGGGGCATGATACTGCATGGCCTGGCCAGGGTACGGCCCTCCAGCCCCCATCCCAGATCCATACTGTTGCCCTGGAAATCCCTGCAAAAGACAGTAGTCACAAGATTCAAAACATCTGTTTGTAGCACTTCTATACATCAAGCCTCAGTAGCATTATGGCAGCGAAAGCAAAATTACATTCATTTTAAATACAAAGTGACTTCCATGCCCTTTACTACATATTTTGGTGTTTTCTCAACTTCAACACACCTACTTCAATTCAGAAGCATATCAGCTTAATCAGGTGTGTTGAAGCAGATAAAACACCAAAATATGCAGTAAAGGGGTTCAATAACCACTAGTCTAGATTAACAGAAGTAAGAATAGTGTACATAAAAAAAAAAGAATCTGTCATAAGAAATAAAATATAAATTATATAAGCTAATACTTCACAGCCAAAATGAATATGCGGCATAGCCTTACTAACCTCAGAGTTGTAGGGGCGTTTTAAACCCTGTTGATGACGCGCTGGGGGTCCCTGCTGGCCTCCTGGGTAGCCCGAATGCTGGGACAGCCGCTGCCCCTGCGTGGCATACATGGGTCCCATCGAGGGGGGCCTGGAACCCACCATGCCAGAGGGGGCCATGCCAGGTGGGCCTCGGGGTCCGGTGTGGGACAGGAACTGGGTGTTGTAAGAGGAAGCGCCACCCATCTGTGGAGCAAAAAATGAAAAATAAAATCACAGTCCCACACCCATCAGACAGGCTGGAACAATGGTTGAAGACCGGCCTGCTGCCAGCAGCCAGAGATGACAAGTAAAGGGCACAGAAAGAAAAGCAGCAACCAGGACACTAATCTGAACAACTAAATGTTCTGCTGTGGTAATGATGCGCCATCTAATGCTTAAGTGTGAGCGTGTGGAGTCGCTAACTAGAGGAAAACGGCTAAAGAAAATATGCCCTTTCCATCTTAATTAAAACCAGATTTGGAATTCTGCAACCTCTCTTGTGCCAGCAGAGGGCGAATTGAATACTAACACAGGTTACATACATCTCCTCACACAATGGCACACTAGATTTCAATTACAGTGTGATCACCATGAAAGAGAAATTGGAGCCGAAATCTGTACCCTTCAATCAACAGCAGTCTGCCAGATGACACGTGTACGAAAATGTAGCACGATAATCTTGTTTCCATACCCTTGCTCATTTTAAAAGGACAAGTGTCCAAATTCAAGTAATTTGATTTGGTTAAGGGTAAAATATTTTTCCTATAGAGTAATAAGTTGTCCTCTGATCTATTAACAGCTAAGCAAACTGAAGATAGTCTGAGTCTTACAGGTCCATAATTCATCTCCTGGTTTTGCTTCTCCTGTATCGCGGCGACGGTCGCCGTGGCGGTGGCAGTTGCCGTAGCAGCCGCTGCGGCCACAGCAGCAGCAGCAGCGGCCTGGGTGAAGTCAGTGGGGGGGCGAACTCCGTGTGGTGGCATCCCAAGGGAGCCTCCGCCATTATTAGGGTAACTAAGGCAGAAAGAGAAAACACACACAATGTCATTCACGGCATCTAACAGCTATCACCATAACACAGGATTAGTGCTGGCCACACCGAAAAACATGGCCACCGGCGGTGTGACATATTTCGGAGAGGAACATGATATAAATGTAGCTGATTATGCGTGTTGCTATGCAGCGTAGTAGAAAGCCTGATCGTTGCTATGTCTCACAGAGCGAGAGCAAAATGAAATGTTCCGAGTCAGTGATTCAAAAGATTTATTGCTATGCAAATCACTCCTGGGGGAAAAGACAACACTGGTGTGTGTGAGACTGTGTCTTTGTATGTGTGTGCGTGTGTGGGTGGCTGAGTGAGTCAGTGCAGGGGCGGGACTCCCTCTTTGACACACACTGAGCTAAGAGCACGCTTAGCCCCCGCATGGTGACGCTGGACCGGCACTCTGACGTCACCCCAGTCCTTCAACACTCACAACCTCTTACACACACACAAACATCATAAGTGAACCCAACACCAGCACCTCCACAGTGGGGTGATCTTACCTGCCACCATATGCAGGCCCGGTTGGGTAGCCTCCGCTGGGCCGGCCGTACATGCCCTGCTGCATGTAACCCTTGTTGGGCTCTGGATAGCCCTGCTGCCCCATGAACTGGGGAGAGTTCATGCCAGGGCTGTTGCCAGGCATCATGTGACCTCCAGCCGAGTTACCGCCTGGGCCCATAGGAGCGCCAAAAACCTGGGGGGTGGGCAAACAGAATGCATCATTACTTGCTCGTTACTTTGCACTTTTAATACACAAAGTACTTTGTACTTTTTGTTCACATAGATTTAAAAGCTGCTCCTATCCTCAATAAGTAATCTAACAATATAATGTATTAACAGTGACTAAAATCAATAGGTTGAATGCATATTATTTACTTGCATATGCATCTCCTCTGGCACAAAAATGTAATCTGTTGTAGTCATCCTCGACACTAAACTGAATACTGTTTTCACATGTACCCATATTTTGATAACTATATAGATTTATCTTGCCAGACCTATAAACGATCCTGGGTGTTAATATTGCACTAATTACCAATTCATCTTATTTTCAGTGTTTAACTCTGAAGGATGTTAATTGGGCCAGGCTTACCTGGCTGGGTGATGGACTGGTAACTCCCCACACTGTGGTTACCACAGAGAGGGAGCCGGGGGGCTGGTTGGTGCCTTGCTGCCAGGACGCTGGGTCATAGGGGTAAGAGCCGTCACTGCAGGAAGAGACAGCCAGCAAGGGTGCCAGGTTAGGACCAGATAGGAAGAGAAACACATACCACACTTTCACTCTTTTTCTTCCCTTTGTAGTGTTCACTCTGTTCCCTCTTGACTGTGTGACCAGGCAGGTGGCAGTGCTAGATTCAACTACAGCAGCGCTGATCATACTGCGGAATCCAAAGCTGGTTTGAAATGACATGCTGGGATTTTTTTATGTTCGTGTCTTTGTGTGATACTGACATATGGTGTTAACTGAGTGAGAGAGGGAGAGAGAGAAAAAGAGAGTGTGTGTGTGCGTGCAAGTGTGTGTGTATATAGGAGAGTCTTTGTGTGACTTGAATGTGCCACAGCCACATGCTCTAGAGGTGCTCAGCACAATGTTTCCATGGCGACTACAGTCACTTAGAGACAGGAAAGAGTAGCGATGCCAAGGGAGGAGGGGGGGTGAGAGTGTAAGTGTTTGCGCTCGAGTGTGTGTGCGCGCGTGTGTGTTAGAGTACCTACTGTTTTCCGTATAACTGGATCAAACCAGATTGGTCCCATTTAATCTTTCCAAAATTAGCCAAACTACATTAGATGCAGCTCCGAATCAAAGAGGGGGAAATACAGCTGGTAAAAATTAGCAGTGTGTGATTACACACAGTGCATGTTGCTACTATCTGATACGCACAGTAATGCTGTGATTTAATGCCGCTACCAATAGGCAGCCCAAAAACTGAGGGCATCGAATTAAATTTAAATTAAAGGTTCAGAGGCTTTATTATTTGACATGAGCGGGAGGTTGTGATGTCACTGAAATACTTGGTTGGTTTTGGCTTTGTTATTGGTTTTGGCATTGTGACTGTTTAATAACAACTATAAGTTAAAATGACATGTATGTGGCTTCAGTACTAGGCAGAAGTAACAGCGTTTACAACGGTTATAAATTAAACATCAGCCAACAGCAAGAATATGGGGATCCTCACAAAGGCAGCATGGTCTACAAGGCAGGAGGTCTGAAACGATACATGGTGATGAGAGGTTATGTGGTTGGGTCCACACTGGAAGTTCTCTGATTTCTCCACCATGCACTCAGTATTGCTCTTAATTCAAGCCAGCTGTGCAAATATCAGTACCCTTAAACTTAAATTAGAATAGAATTTGTTATTTAGGATTAACATTCATTCTGGATCTCCTGTGCATTTAGTAATAACAGAAGGAGGGCTTGATAACATTCAATTTAATGTTGGTCAGCATTCTTCAAGTACTGAATTATCCACAATATGCTCAGAAAGGCATCCTGTGCATCACAATAACAATAAAATATCGTCACACTGCCCACCTTCTATTGCCAATTCCCACCCACTGGCTAGGTGTCCCCATTCACACCATAGTTCTAAGCCGGGACGGTGCATATATGTATACACACACAGACTCTTACTCTTGAATAGGAAGTGCAACATCACTTTGCCATTGCATTTGTTAGTTTGGTACTCATTGATTTGTTTACAGAGCTACATCTAGAGTATCCTGCTGAATTACTGTGATTGCCAGCAACAGAGATGCGTTTTGTTCAGTCCCCAGGTACTTTGATGGTAGTATCTGGAAGTGGCCTTTATCAAGAGAGCCACCACAGGACTCTTTAAGAGCCACTGAAAGAGTTACAGAGAGAGACTCTGAACTGTAAACTGTAATAACCCAATACATATTAATACATTACCTTTGACAACACTAGATTTTATAGTTTCTATTTTTTTTAAATAATGAACTGTGACAGGGTCTTTAAACCTAGAAAGTCCAGGATGCTGCTGGACACGTTTCCAGCCCAACCCGCAGCCATTCAACACTGGCCCGCAGCCCACAGGATATTAAGGTTCTACAGCGGCTCTGAGTAACAGCCCTCAGCGGCTGATGGTCATTGGAGGGTTGGTTTCAGGGCTTAAAGAGCTGAGCTTGCTGGCCAGCTTCTCCATCAGTAGCTGAGAGAATTCCATGGGAGGCTGAGGTTTTTCTTCAGTTTCTCTGCAGATGCCCCCCATCAGAAACAGGAAACCGCTGTTCCGGAGCCAAAACCCCAGGCGCCCAATCAGGGGTGAGCTGACAGCATAGCCAACTGGAATTCAGATCAACAGTGTGGCAGATCAGAGGCTGCACAAATGATAAGTGAGGGTTCAGGCTGTTGAGGGCTTGTGACAGTCGGTACAAGGTGTTTTCTGCATGGATGTCAAACGTGGCTTGTTTTTAACATTTGCTTTACTGCACTTCCTTACAATAATCCTGTGAACATCTAAGTTCTGAAACACATGCATCAAAAGGTCACACATTCACTCAGATCTGGTGTAGGGATGTGACTTTTTGGCAAAAACACTATTCGAAAATCGATGAGAACTATTCGAATATTATTCGAAAATCGAATGAGAACTTTTATTTTATTAAATATCTCGACACCGGCGGTTTTGAAAGAGACAAATAATGCTTTATCAATACAATATCCCAATATCTCTTGGCAATTTAGGCTGTTGTAAGTTGGGTAATTGCTAAGTATATACATTTCATATAAGTACAGTCAATGGTTGCACCTCTTCTGTTGTTATGGAGGAGGCTCTTGAATATGGGAACTTGAGCACCACTTTGCTGTTGCATTTGTTAGTTTGCTGTTCACTGAATTATTGACAGAACTACATCTAGAGTAGTCCGCCAGATTAATTGTACCACAGCATTCATACCCAAAACACAATAAAGACGAGTATTTTATTTTACTAAGTCTCAACACCAGCAGCTCAGGAAGCTGCTGAGACAAACTACACTTTTCAAAAACAGCACAATGCCAATACCATATCTCATGGCAAGACAAAAAAAACCTTTAAAAAAAGATCTACACTCACTGTAGCTAACAGTGCTAATTTAGCTAAGTTAGGCTGTTGTAAGTTGGGTAATTGCTGATTCCTAAGTGACGCTGGTTGTGACCACACCGAAACCCTTATTTCAGATGTTAGAAGACATCACTAGCGCAAGTCTTCTGGGAGCACTTTTCTCAGTACAAGGAAACGAGTGACAGATCTAGATATTCGGGGGCTTGAGTGTGTCGTGTCAGAGGAAGAGGTGTGTATGAGTGTGTGGGTGAGAGAGAAGACACATAGTGTTGCAGTAGATACAAAAGGAAGTGCAGACAGTTCACAAAAACACCACACACACACACACCTGTGTGGCGTTGGAGGCAGGGCAGGTTTCATGGAGTTGATGGGGTTCATCGGAGGAACGTGGGGGTCAGCAGGGAACCCCAAATCACCTCAACCTGGCAGGCAGTCTGAGAACGTAAGAGAAGAGACAACAGAGGGGGCAGAAAAGAAAAACAAAGAACGTCACTTTGACAGAAACAGCATTTCTTTCCCTCCCATTATGACTCACTGAGGAAACACTAGTTGTGCTATCAGCCACGATGGTGCTGTGCAGCTTCTCTTTGATAGCTGCAGCTCAGCCCCACGGGTGCAGCTGTCCAGCTCGGGCACATATCTTCGCTCCTGCTCGCAGCCTCGATAACACGCCTTCTGCAAGCATTCCTCCAGCTGGACACACTCCACCAATCACAGCTTTAAAATAAAGACTCTAGATAACCCCCCCTCCCAAGCTCACACACACAGACACACACTGGTAACCACAAAGCTACTAAGCCTTTCCAGTACAACAAAATTCCCTCAGATTCTATTCATTCAGAGAAGATTTCCTTTTTTTTAATTTGGGTGGGGGGGATGTTGGGGGTTGGGGGGTGTTAGAGAAGAGCCCTATTTTTGCTGGAAAGCTCTAGAAGACAAAAGGCGAGGTGTGGGTGCTGAGCAGAGTCGAGAGGCGATGTGTTTTATAGAGCACATTTTGGCGGACAAGTAAGCACGCCCCTGCTCTCCAAACACCGCTGGCTGGGTGCAGATTCCTCCTCTCCGCGGAGGGAGGGAAGGAGGGAAGGGGGGGGCCAAGAGATGAGGGGCTATTTATAGCGCTTTGATTTCAAAAGGAAGAGAAAAATGCAGTGTGGAAAAAAGGCTGAGGATCTCATAGCTGTCTGTATGCGATTCGAGCCCTCCTTGAAGATAATGCCTTCAACCTCCATCAATTATTCAAAGTGACCAGGGGAGCTCATTTGGAGAAAGAGATGACTTGCTCTTGTCAGGCCCTGTGTGTACGTGTGTGTGGACTGTGGTTGTTAATGATGACAAGACACCATTCCCTATTAATACCAAACCCTTGTATCTCTGTGTTTAACAGTATTTGCTTATTTATTTACTGTGAATTTTTACATTCACTTTAATCAAATGTCAAAACTTTTAACCTTCGCCCCATGTTTGCTATTTATATGTACATACATATATATAAATATACACAAACATAAGTACATTTTCCCCCATTATTTTTGTGTCTGTAAAGCTTACTCTAGCATTCTTCAAGGCATCTATAACACATTTTGGAACGAAACCCTGCATGTATGCTTTGATGTAACCCACCCCATTGAGCTTTACTCTGCCCCCTCCTTGTTCGATGTCTCTGCGTCTCCAGGGTAAGCACCATTAACAGACATGCTAATTTGCTGCCAACATCAGTGCCCGTCAACCCCCCAACCCCCTTTCACTTCTTTCCTCTTTCTATCCTTCTCTCCCTCACTCTCTGTTGCGTTTCCCCTCGCTCTCTCCTTTACAGATCTAGGTCAGACACCCTACAGCTTTGAAAAGAACGATGGAGAGTGGGCTCCGGGAGGGGGAGGGAAAGGAAGAGACGGCGAGAGTCACTCAAAAGGAGCGGTGGAGTTTATCAGAGGGAGGGACACCTACAGGGATAATGAGAGGATGGGAGGGAGAGGAATGGTGTGTATGTGAGAAAGATCATGTTTGAGAAAGGGGGGGCGGTTGAGATCATCTATTGTCGTGTTTTCATAAACACTTGATTGAAGCTGCCTTAATAATATTAACATGCTCATGCTGCTCTCCTTGTTCATGGCCATAACCGCCAGTCTGCAATGAGTTTGGTTTCAGGTTTTCGCTTTTCTGTTCAATAGCACTGCGGTAAACAGTAGTGCTGTCGAGTTATTTACCAATTATTTTGACAATAAGTAAGAATAAAAAGGAGCTTCTCTTAACAACTAAGGCTGCACAATATATTGTCTGCTAATCGTAAGTACAGTATCCATGTTTATCACTTAGAATTAATACCTCAGAGAGAAAAGTGAAGATATGGGCCCTTTAATAGATTGAAAGATATTGCAATCAGAATAGGTGTACAATCACAATACTCATATTTTGCCCTTATAACAACAATACATTGATTCATGCTTTCCAAAACACCATGCTGACAAAATTTCAGAAAGAATCCATCACCGATTAGCTTAGACGATAAAATCAATTTATCAAATTTGGTCATTTGCTTTTGAGAATTTAAGTGGACGCACTCGCATTTCCGTAGCTTTTCCCTTTCGGACGCAGCCTCGTAATATCACCTTATAACGTGCCTCGTGCCATCTGGATTTAATTAACGTCAACCTGGCTGGCTGAAGGATCCAGCTAATTAGATATGCACTTGAGGAAGCCAACCTCTGTGATCATTAGCATCATATATTTAAGAGCCCCTTCAGCGAACGAGCAGTCGTCCAAACAGGTACTACAAATTACTCTAACGCATCTGCCGGCATGGCTTCAGCACCACACTGCAGCATTCTCTCTTCCTAGCCACACACACAGCCGTTTGAGGCTGTGAGGTGCTCAAAGTGGTGGCGTAATGTGCACCACTTCTGTTGAGCATATGCACAGAAACACACACGCGCGCGCGCACAGCCGGCGTGTGGCACAAGCGGTTCGAAAAAGAACGGTGAGGCCTGGTACGAACACACACACATGGGCTTAAACCAGTGGATCTTTATTTACGAGTACACTTCAGTACACTCCTACTCTCCCTTTCTTCTGCGAGTGTGTGTGTGATGCACAACAGCACAAACTGTTCTTGCCCTGGAATGAACAGAACACACTGTTCCTTCTCTTTCTCTTGCACCCTCTTCTATCAGAGACTCATTCCAACCACCTCCTCGTTTCCTCTCGTTCCTCCCCTGGTCTGCAGTGCCCTGACCATGCTGTGTATATCCCCCTAGCTCGTTTGACAGCGAGACAGGTTGGATTTCAAGGTTTGCCTGGAACACTTCCTCCACCAGCAGAACAGGAAAGTTCAGGGCAGGTGTGCTATGGCCGTCACGCTACTGCTGCTGCTGGGGCGTCTACTTTAAAGCAAAGACTGAACCCAAAAGTCTAGCGTTGCTTATGATGCCCACCCAGTTTTGAAAAAGTGATCTTCTGCTAACTAGTCTCTGCTGGTTTTCTCTAGGGTTATTAAGCAAAATTAGGTTCCAAATTAGAACCAACAAGAATATAACAATTTTTTTCGTTCTACTTATTGGTCAGTACAGATCTGCTTTGACCTAATATTTAAAATATTTAAAAGCATTTTACTCCCATTGCTTGCCCATTTCTGAATGTTCTGAATTAAGATCTTTTTTGTTATCCAAACATTTGCCTTCTTTTTTTCACCTTTAAGGAATTGAAATAGGGAAGCAATAAAAACCATAATCGTCAAGCAGAATTGGAATTGAACAAATTCAAACAATACACAACCCTAGTCTTCTCTTGTAGTTAGTTTTTTTGGATGAAGAGCTCCCTTCAGGCTGCTAAACGCCTCCACTTTTCTCGCCAGCAGCACAGAAAGCACCGCAGGCCTCCTGATTTCTGATAGGCCGGAGAAAAGGCTGTGTGTCAGCGCTCCTAAACCGAAGTGCAGATTCAGCTCTCCGAGGGGATGGTGCGTTTAGTGCGTGCAAAAACCATGGACTGAAACAGAACGGTGGCCAGGTTAGTACTGGAAGCCTTGAGGAGAGATCCAATGTTTAGAAATAGAGAATAAAACCTCCCTCTTGCAGACCTGAATCTCCATATCAGACTCAGAATCTGTCTCTCCTTGTGAATCACAACCAACAGTCTTGGCAAAGGAAAAGTCCTTTGGTACACTCAATCAAGAGTCAACAACTTAAAATGGAGGACATCTCTTGGAGCATCAGTAAAGGCAGCGTAGGTTAATCGCTCGCCTGAGACCGCTGTCCAAAAATCGGCCATTTGTCCGCATGCTAAATGGGGGAGCGACTTGTGTCACATGACTGAGAGGCTGCCCCTCCCCCACCTTTTGGCCCTGGCTGTGAGCAGTCGAGCTGAGAGGAAGGAGGGAGGGAGAGAGAGATCCAGAGAGGGAGGGAGAGAGAGATCCAGAGAGGGAGGGAGGGAGAGAGAGATCCAGCGAGAGAGAGCGAGAGAGAGAGCGCGAGAGAGAGAGAGAGAGAAATAGCGCGAGAGAGAAAGAGAAATAGCGCAAGAGAGAAAGAGACGGGGGAGGGTGGGCAGTGGGAAAGGGATTAAGAGCCACAGGAAGGCTGGGTCTGATAACACATTCCTATACATACACAGACACACACACCCCAGACGACCACACATCTCAACACCACTATTTCATGCAAGAAGCACTGCAAAAACCATCAACGTCGTCCCTTCTCTTGTAAAGCTCACAGAGATAAAGGAACTGATACGCAGCCTTCGAGGAACGAGGAGAACAGGAACAGAACACCTTTGCATAAGCATACAAACAGAGAGGTGGGAAGATACAGATACTATCTGTCACCTGGGAGATGAGGGAGATAAGCAGAGAAAGCAAATTACTGCCAGACACGTTGCGACGGCGTCTGCTGAGACTGGCCTTCTGCGCCGCGGGGGATCAGCGCGGTTTAATACCCCAGCAAAACACATCATTCACAGAAGAGGGATCCAGGAATTTAATACATCATCGAATAGCCAAGTCAAGGGCCTGAAACCGCCACCTGCACCACAGTAATCAGGCTTCTAAACCATGCAGGTCATTACAGGAGTCTGGACAGGAGTTGATGACATGCATGAAAACCAAATCACAGATTAAAAAAATGAAAAACAAAACACAAAACAGGACAAGACAAATAAGCTGAGGCATCAAATGTGGAAAGCAACAACTTGACTAAGCATACTAATTTGGTTTGCAGTGAATGGAAGGCACTTTACCTGCTAACTGGTGACTATTTGCTAAATATTCTTTACAAGAATTCATGTAGCGCTCAACCTTTTTGCAGTTATTCAGCAAAAAATTTAAATCTGCCCCAAATGTGGTCCCACAGCCAAAACATGTTTTGCTTCTTTAGTTTAATGCTGGAGCCAGGAGGTCATCACACCCCCAAAACGTCTCCCAACCCCCTCAAAGCAAATCCAGCTCTTCATTAAGGAGCAGACTGTGTTTTAGGACACAGTATGATTTACCGCAAGCTCTAAAAAATAAAACACTACAGACTCATTTCAGACACACAAGGCCAGATCTGGGATCAGATTCTCCTGTATTCATGATGGTAATTGCTATAAAATGATCAGTAGACATACTCTTAAGATGTGAAAAAAGTTTAATTTTATTATTCAAAAGGAAATCATACTGTGTTCTAAACCACATAATCAAGTCTGTTTCACCATAATAAAGAGCCAGATGGTACTTGATGACTACTGACGGAGTTCATTAGCAATGCTATCCTCATTGCTTTAGTTAAAAACTAAAGAAGCAAAATTTAGAGGCTGCTGACTATATGGGTGAAGAGAAATTTTAATAAACTTGACTAAACCATTTAAGGACCCCTGACCTAAACTCATCTTCCAAGTTCTACTAGTTGATTGCGATGGTCAGTGTGTATTGGGTGTGAGGGGGCAGCCTAGTGAATGTCACCGCCCAGGTCAGCCGTGTTTGCATAATGGCCAGGCCTGTGTTTAGAGCTGTTTGCCTTTCTCATACCTACAGGGCCTTGTGTGCTCATGCAGCATTCATTTAACGCCTCCCTTTAAATACATTGATTAGCAGTCAACAGAAAGTACAGGCAACGAGTTCTGTGAGCCAGATTCTTAGGAACCAGATGCCTGGGTGGTTTTGGGGGCACGGTCACTTAAGCAATCCCGACAGAGGTACCCTCACTCAAGCATCTTCTTAAAAAAATGGACAAAAGGAAAAAATCTCTCGTAACAGTCACTTAATATAGTGAATTTAGACCTTCTAAGCATTAGCATGACATCGGCAGCATGGCATCTTCTAGGCATCTACATTTCTTGAGACATCTGTAAGTGGTTTGTTTGCGCCTGGCTGAGAGGCAGCGAGCCAAGGCCGAGTAGCTGCAGCAGCGGAGTGGAACGGGCCGGGACTATCTCCACTCAGCACATTTAATGGTGCAGTGAGGGTTCTCACTAGGTCAAGCAATCCACCCTTCATCTCCCTCTCTCTCTCTTGCTCGACAAGTCCAAAGTAACAGTGGAATATTCGGCCTCCGCCCAAATCGCCTTAAAGCTGAGGCTGAAGAAAGTAAACACTGCAAATATCACACATGCCTTCGCGTCCTTCTCACGCGTGGGAGTGGCCAGTGCAGGTCTGGTGAGGGAGGTGGGATCGCCTTGCTGTGACTTGCTGCAGTTGCAGAACTATGGCTTATTCCATTTAGCCTGGAACTGGGAAAAAAGGGTTTGTAAAACTTCGGTGAACAGGAAAAGCTGGATTGGTGCCATGCACAGTGTTTGCATTGCAATATTTATTATAAAAAAGAGCTTAATACACTTGTACAACCAAACTATTCTGCGCAGAAACAGAAAGAGAACAAAGCCATACGTTTGTGTAAAACACCAAAGTACTAATATGATCAGGTTTTCTTTACAGACAGCTATGAGCAGAGCAGGAACTTCACCACTCTAAAACCCATTTTCCCTGCATGAGCCGCTTTGAATCGAGCAGCCCCGAATGCAAATGGAGTCACATTGTATTGATTCTCCTTTAACGACTTTGTCACGGCTCTGACTGTCCTTTATAAAAGCAGCGTCGGCTGGTTCGTTCAAGGGCCTCTGCTTGATAAACTTGTCTGACTTCAACACTCAGTTTCTCCCCCTCCCCTCTCCCTCTCTCTCTCCCCTGCAACGTGACTCACTGTGCACACAGCAGCGGCTCGCTCTCCCTCGCTGGTGTAGAGGGGAGAAAACAGGTTGACTGACTGATGGTTTGCCTGATTAACGGTGACAGAAGCACTCGATGGAGGCTCGCGCACAGACAGCTTACTGCTGGCCTGCCTCACTGACAACAGCCACATTATTCCTCTAATATCAGACAGAAAGGCATGCAGAGTGGCTACTGCAGGGCAGCAAAAGAGCTATCAGAGCACAGTTTTCAGAGTGTTGTGACTGCTGCTGGAATTGAGCTTTCAATGCCGGAGATTCCCTTGACACTAGCGGAACGCTACGGGTCTTCAAAAAGGTTTCTAAAGTCTAGAGTTCCCCGTGTGTCAGAGTTGAACATAAGGGCCTTTCATAACAAACTCTACCTTCAATGACCAGCGCTGCCTGTACCATTTTGGACTAGGATACGGCACAGCTAATGCAGGCTCCTAAACGGTGGTAGACTCTGAGCTATGCCAGCCTGACTCCCCAAACCCGTTCAGAAAGAGATTAGACTAAACAAGTCGCAAGGAAACATCCATGGACGACTACTTCTTTCCATTTTTCTGAGGAGCTCTTGAGGGTGAGCCCAGGACAGTGTTCACATGTGTGGCCTCCAGGCTTAAAATAGAGGCATAGGGATCCATCCTTTCTGCACAGCTTGCAGTCAGAGAGAGAAGCGTTGGCAGAGAACAGCGGCCCACGATCCATACAGGGCATTCACTGCGCTTCAATCACATGTGGAGTGAGCAGCCGAGAAATCTATTTGACCCACGCTGAGGCTTGACTACTTCTTCTCAGATGCATGTATAGGCTTTTGTGGCGAATGCAAGGTAGCTAAAGATGAGAGCCAGTGCTCAGTAAGGCAGCGTGGAGAGGAGGACAGCCATCTATACAGGTGGATGAATGTATTCCTTGAACACGGTCAGGCGTTCAAGGCAGTTAATCTGATTATACAGGGCAGCCGACAGATATTCAGTAACTCAGCCGGCATTCTAAAAAGTGAGAACTGGACACAGGCGTGAGCTCATATGAGTGTAACGTATGAGCTTGAACCTCAGGTTTCCAGGCAGAGGAAGTGGACTGTGGTCTGAGAAAACTTGTAGGGAGAGCTGGTGACACCATACAGGAGATGTCAGGGTGCCAAAACAACGTCACAGATGCGGAGGCTTGGAGTGCTGTTATAATGTGTGTCAGAGAGGGAGTTCCACCCCTGGACTGACTCACAGCACTCTGACACACATACACTTACATGTTGCACGCTCTCCCAAGCTCTCTCCCTCCCTCTCACACACACGCAAATGTGGCTTGATCTAGTAGCCAGCACATTTGCAAGTCCTTAACAAACACTGAATAGAAGCTGCCGGTTAAGAGAGCAGAAGTGAAGGTGAGAGG
Organism: Brachyalestes nurse; assembly: GCA_037974405.1. Lineage (NCBI taxonomy): Eukaryota > Metazoa > Chordata > Actinopteri > Characiformes > Alestidae > Brachyalestes > Brachyalestes nurse. The sequence continues at coordinate 13,092,415 of JBBPCY010000035.1, forward strand.
TACACTGTAAGGCTGCATGATCTGAGCATATTGCAATTCCATATTGCGACTGCCTTTCAAGATACGAAAGAGCCCATATCGATAATATTCTGGAATTAAAAAGACGTAAAGTCTGTAAATACTGTTTCAAATGGTTTGCACAATTCATGCACTGATTCAGCAACACATTTAATGGTTAAAGATTAAACCAAATATAGTTTTGTTGGATTATGTAAGACTCACATGGAGCTGTGATTGGGAACCCTGTCCGAAACACTGATTAGAGGCTCATTTGCATATTGCACGATACGATATGTATCGTGATATTTTGAACAAAATTTAAAAATGAAACTGAAATTCAAATAACAGATTTATGTCAAAAACATTAACAAATTTCAATAACTTTTTGTTGTACATACAATACACATTTCAAGGTTTAATAAATAACCTTCTGTATTCAAAACAACAACTGAATGTTATTT
>JBBPCY010000035.1:13092975-13114352 GCA_037974405.1 Brachyalestes nurse
GAACCAGTGAAGAAACAGGAGCAGATGATTCCAGATGATCAGGTGGTGATCAGTATACTGGTGGTGCTGAATGCTGACTGGTTGGAACACCTTTATCTAGGCTCCTTGTGTCTTTAAGCACTTTGCAGCCGGTCACAGTGAAACATTTGTACCCATTTTTTATCCAGTCACTGTGAAAACACAGATAACACAGTTCAAAGGCGTAAAATAGTATTTTTGCGCCAACAAGCTGAGTCAAAACTAAATATAAAGAAATGAGGGGCTCAAGGCTTTTGCACAGTACTGTTAATGAACCATGAAAAAAGAGCCAGAAATGTGTCCATGACCTCTATTTTGCATGAAAACATGGATAGCAAAGTACATCCTGTCTAAAATCGGAAACCACGTGTCTTAAATTCTTTGCCACAAAACCAAACATGTTAACATACATTGCTCAGCTATAATATTAAAACCACCTGCCAAATATTGCGTAGGTCCCCTCCAGCTCTGATCCGCCAAGGCCTGGACAAGACCTCAGGGTGAGATGTGGTTTCTGCACCAAGACAATAGCAGGAGTTCCTTTAAGTCCGGGAGCTTCCATGGATTTGTCCATCACAACCCACAGATATTTGGTCGGACTGAGATCTGGGGAATTTGATGGAAGAATCAAAACATTTCTAAACAAACACCCTTGACAGCTTCCAGTGTAACAAGATGATCAGTGTTTTTCACTTCACCTGTCTTTTTCTCACCTGGTTTTTATTGGGACAAGGAATCACTGCACCGAACAAGAGTCCAAGACCACAAGACCACAACTGACCTTGCTCGCTTTCTCTGGGTGTGTTTAGGAAGACCTTCCTTCTCCCCCGTGACTCAGAATGATGCTAACCAATGTGGGCATCTGTTAGCTGATGTAGCTGAATTGGTGTTTAGTGTTCTCCTACAAGCATGCTGAGCTGTTTCTACTATTATGCACAAAACTGAATGTATAGTAAATTTCTGTAAACTACTGTCCAGGCAGCCTTTTAGATGTAAATTCTGGTACTTCAAGGTGAAGCTATTGCTGATGGTGTTTGATTGCATTGATCAATGTAATGAGAGTCTACAGACACTGTGCCCAATGTCAATCATTGGCTAGAGGGGTCCTTAGACTTTGGGATGACTGGTGTTTGTGATCCGGAAATAATCCAATGTCAATACCTGACCTCAATAATACTGTCATAGCTCAATGCAATCAAATCCTCACAGCAACTGTCTAACATCTAGAGTAAAGCCTCCCCAGAAGAATTGCTGTTACTGCGGTAATGTCACAGATTTTAGCAGAAGCACTGGATATGTAGGCGTCTACAAACCTTTGGGTGTTAATAATGTGCCGATAGATGTGGTGATATTTCCACATTGTATTAGTCCTGCAGAAGGTATTTGCGATCAGAAATGAAGAGAAGATTCAATAAATGGCCTTCAAAATTCTGCCGCTTTGTTTTTAATATCCACTAATCGAAATTAAATAGCAAAAGGCATTTCAACACTCCTAAGGAATGCTGCCAGCATTCAAGTGAGTGTGTCCTCGTTTGTGCATGGGTGAACGTGTGTACTGTATCTTGGCAGCCGTCGATTGAGTGTGGACCCAAATGGAGCATTTTGCATTGAAACTATTGGAGTGAAGAATGTCAAGGCCTTAAGAAATACTCCTCAAATCTCTTGCTACCCATTGGGATGCATGTCAAGTGAAGTCATATGCTCTCCATGGGATTTGTCCCTCTACCGCTTACTCTGCTGCAGGAAGGTAAAGGCCAGTGGCCGACTGCAGAAAGCGTGTGCAAGGTGGCCATGCGACCGCAGGGTTAGAGCCCTGTCTGAGCGCTCCACCACCTGTGATGAATGGCCAGGGCGATGATCCACCACCACTTTCCCCCTGAAGTCAAGCTCTGTCAAACTGTAGTTATGGGCCTAGACCTTGCCTTGCCTTCCCTCCACCCCCACCACCCTCAACCGCACTCAACCACCAACCCCATCCACACTCATCTGTCGTACCGTCTTCGCACTCTGGCATACCTGAGTTCGCTTGTTCCTCGAACCGAAGAGCAGTGATTTAAACAAGTCCTCGGAGATGTGGGACTTTAATCTCCAGCTCACGGGAACTTCAACCAGGCGACTTCCCTGCTCTTTATTGAAGACACTCTTGTTCTGCTTATTTCTTTTCTTTTTTTTTGCAAACGTGGTGGAAAAGTCAGATCATCTGTTAAAGGTTGGAAGATAACACCCCAAATGCCATGCATCTCGAAATCCAGAGTGAAATCTAATTCATTATTCAGCTCAAGCCTCAGGTGTGCCGCCAAAAGCAACAAGCGAATATTCTCAGGTAATTATGATTGGAGAGATAAAGCAACTCTTCCTGCCGTTCACAGCAACATTAACCTCCTATTACCTTCGCCATCGGGTGACTTGTGCTGGTTGAACACTAAACACGAGCAGAAGGCCTTTGAACAAATGCTTCTGCAGTGGCACACATTAAAATGAAAGTTTTCTGATTCTGAAAAATAAGCCTCCCAGGTAAAATGTCCGCCCGGATTTCAGCTCAGGGCTTTGTCAGCGCTGCCAAGTATCTCCAAAAAATGCTAGGATAGATGTTTCAAACTGAGCACAGATTAACTACAGCGATGGAAAGCCAGTCTTAAGATCCTATTTGCTTGGTGTGCTCAAAGGGATTCAGCAGCAGGTACAGTGGCCCTGATCTAGGATGTACCAGTTAAAATACTGATGTGGTATCAGGCTTTTCCTGTCCACAACTAGAGACTTAAAGCTTCGACAGCTACAGGGACAGTTATGTCAACTGGATGACAAACACTGCTCTGTTGCTAATATGACTTGTTACGTGCCACCAGTTGGCCTACTGCAGAAAAAACAACAGCTTACATGAGGTTATGGTGACATAATTGTATGCTTTTTCCATCCTTTGAGATTTGGGCTGGTACCTTATTTCAAATATTCAGTGATGTATTGCTGAGTTTATCTTTATGGTTATGTACTGTTGAGTTTAGCACTTGGGCTACAGTTTAGCACTGAACTATGGTTTAGTCTGACAAATAAATATTTTTCATATTAATTGGGCTTTTAGTTTAGCATTAAATGATGACAAGCATCACCACTATTCCCTTTCATGACTTATTATGCACTAAAATGTAAATATATACATGTACATGAAAGGTCACTGAGTTCTTGGGTCTGATGGACAGTCAGATACCCAGGGTGTGGTCTACAAGGTCTACAAATATTTGCTGTAACTAAAGAGAAAAGGACGTTAGTGAGGTATTGAGATAAAGTGATGTGATGTTGTATGCAGAAAGATGATAAGTATGGTAGTGTAAATATTATGTGTGACAGTGAAGGGGGTGGAAAGCCCCATAGGGATAATGGTATTGCCCCAACCCAAATTAGGGCCCCTCGCTTTTGGTATAAGCTGGGGAACTACTAGGGAGTCAGGAGAATGGTGTTTGGTGAAATTTTCATTTGGTGTGGGAGATTTTGTGGCCACTGAAAGATAAAATACGAGGAGCTATTGCTAGAAGACGTCCAATATGGCAATGTATTAACACAGAGAACACTTGGAACCCGCTGTGGACAAGTGAGTTCATTTAAATTCACTGGGTGGCAAAGCGGGTGCCTACATGACACATTAGGTCGTATTCTTTTCAGTTTAGTATTAGGCCTGTGGTTTAGCATCAGGCCTGTGTTTTGTTGAGTTTAGCATTGGGCCTGTGGTTTAGTATGACATAGAAACATGCATGCTTTAAGATATGTAATATAATCTTTATTAGTCCTATAGGTGGGAAATTTGCATTGTTACAACAGCAAAGTTGACAGTAATGGGAAGAAATTAGAAGCAGAATTACCTATCAAAGTAAGAGCTATACAATATAACAATGAAATATAAAAAGGACTGTACACTACACAAAAATTGCTACTGTGAAAAAAAAATGCTAATGGTTGAAACTAGCATTTCTATGGGGTGATGTTAAAGTCATTATTAACCTGAACTACATATCTAGGTTTTAACATCTTGAAGTGGAAACTTTGTAAGCTCAATTTGTAGCCTAATTTAATCGCACTTCATCAGCAAAGTTCTTTATAGAATGGACAATAAGTGCTACTCCATGAAAAAATGGTGAGTTTAGTTAAGGTGCCCGGGTCACTTCACCTCAAAAACTGCACCACTTTTCACACTGCCATTGAGCAGATGCTTAAACTGTACCCGTGGGAGCACTTTAAGTTTTGGGACAACAAAAAGGCCTAGTGTAAAATGTATAATGAGGTTGAAGGCATAACTAAAAATACTCTCTGGTGAAGGCAATGCAGGAGTTCAGAGCCTCAAGCCTGTTTAATTTTCTGTCAGTGGGTGAGGAACGATCACTGATTTCAGCATAACTATAACTGTGGTGATAAATATATATTTTGTATGCCTACACTGCCCATTAACAATAGGGCAAACAAAATCTGTATTTGAATGAACCTGTACAAAATGAACCTTTTGAGGAAAATTGCTTGATCATGAACAGGCTGACGCTAGAGGGCGCTCCTAAGTGAGTCCGAAACGAATGGATTACTATGGATTAGCTTTTGTGCTGGATTATGTGTGCATATATCCCTTATATATGGACTCAACATAGAAATAAAAATTTTTTAACACCACTTTGATGTTTTAAAATTCAGGTCCAATTACGGGACTTTCTAAAAGCGACTTGTGCTCATTGGCATCCCACATAATGGTCACCAGGATGGTAGGATGGCCAGAATAAAAGAGACTGTACAAAAGATGACCAATTGCATCAAACTGCTCATCACTGAACTAGTTTAGAGTTTATATTTATAGTTTATTTATTTATGTGTTCTCTGTGTCCTTTTGTACTCCTTAAAATCTGGAGCCACGCAGCCTCATCTCAAAGTTTAATCTGACTTCGACTTTCACTTGACTTGACTTGGCTTGACTTGCTGAGTCCTTCTCCCTGAGCGAGGCTCCTGGGTTCTTGCTCCTCCAAGGAGCCTCCTTCCCCCTCTCTGAGGAGTCCCTGGCCTTTAATCTGTGACCCAACAGTCAATACTCAAACAAGAGCAGGCCAATCAAAAGTGACTGGATGTTAAACATGTTCCTGTCGGCCTGAAACAGTATCACCAGAGCAGATCAGGAATGGTGTTCGATTGCCTTTGGATCAGGCTTGCAGAGACCACTGCAGTGAGACTGGGTTCTTCAGTTCAGCACTGTCTGCTCATTTCCCTACTCAAACACACCTGTTCAGCGGGTGTGTTTGAGCTGGAAATCACCAAGCTGTGCTGGACGCAAGCCCTCCAGGGCCGAGAAAGAACTAAAAAAAAAACTACCAAATGGACCCAGATGTGTGCATTTGTATCGTCATGTTGTTCAGAGTGAAATATGCAGCATAATGAGTCCAAACATGACATCACAATGTGCTGCAAACATTAAATAATACGACATCTGTTCCAACTCCCCTAGCTGGACCATGAGGTCTGGTCAGAGTGAGCAGCCCCGTGCCCCAAGCTATGGACATCTGTGCTTGTTTTGGAGATAAGTGTTTTATCACCAGGTCAATCCACATGGCTTCAGAGCGGCAAAAACTGGGCCGAAATATTTGCCTTATTCAGCCATTTCTCTTGGCATAAATTGTAAACATTCTGTCCTGCTGTCTTTACTGCTGAGTGCCGCTACAGCATTGGCACAGATTTATTTACTGCCATAGCTGATGATGCTAAAAGGGACATTTTCAAAACTTCTGCATAATTCACCCGTTTAGATTCTAACAAAGTCCTTCAGAGTGGTTTGATGCTTCATTTTAGAGAGTCCTACCAAGTCCGAATTGTTCACAGTAGAGGTGAATGAAACCAGACACCTGAAAGCTGAAAGTTATTACTTGAAATGGTTCTGAATACACTGTTTTCTTGTTGTTTCCTCTTCATCAGAATTACATATGAATGCTCGGAAGATGTGTGTAGGTTCACTAGTCATTCTGAATAGTAAATAAAGTGGCTATATTTGTGTTGGAGACTCCTGGTTCCATTCACCACCACTGTAAAGAAAAATTGAGAAGTTTACTCTACAGTCACATCCCTTTGAATGACTTTAAATTCTCAATTAATGAATATACAGAATTTTTTTTTTTAAAATGGGATGGATTCCCCTTTAACCCTTAAAACTCTAGGGGTATGGATACCTGCAAGAATTGGTAAATCGTCATCATACAGCAAAATAACTCCTTATATGGAAGCTCCCCCGGTTTGTGTTGATGCTCGAGGTGTACCTTTCATAGAACCAACGTTATTGTAATTTAACATACATGTACTAATAATAACCACTATTAGGGTTTTAAAAATGGCATCGCAAACAAACACGCATAAAAAATGCCCAAATTTCTTATAGTTTAGCACAAGCTTTTTGAACATGGGAGAACTTTCAGGATAGTCTCCGCCCACAAGTGGGTGGGGAAAACTCAAAGAGGGAGGGGTTCCAGAGAGCGGCCGAACGGCAGCACAGCAAGAGTGTAAGAGAACAAACACTGGTTTTAAACTGTTTTACACCATTTTCATTTGTTGAAATCAAATTTTACTAAAACACTCTAAGGGAAACAGGCTCCACTGCTGGATGATAAAACAGGCAGATCAGCCCTTGCTGTGAGGTTAAATGTTCCTATGATGCTCCCAGAGAGTGAAGTGACCTCCCATATGGTTAAGAGCTGTGGGCGCTCCATGCAGGAAAGTTTCCAGCAAACAAACACTTGAATCCACCCTTCCGAACAGACGCTCAGACACTAACCACCGCGGTCACGGGGGTGTATTTGTGCTGGGGAATTACGGCTCATAGACACACATTACATTTTCTCATAAAGGCAGCGCGGGGGTGACATTTATACAGGACTCTGAAGCAGGCCGCTCTTCCCCTCCGCGCAGTTAAATGTCATTCACATTAGTTCCAGACACCTGTGTCCTTTAACCAGCCTCACTCACAGCGTCAGAACATCCTCTGTACGCGCCCCTCACTACACGGCAAACAGAGCGTGGCGTCTTCATTAAAATGTGTCTGAAATCCACGCTGCCTTTCATACCTATAGTGCCACATTTCTTGTACGATTAAAAAAAAAGGTGCTTGTCTCTCCGCCGCCAGTTATGACACATTGCTGGTTTACTAATTAGCACTAAATAATAATTGAGTCAAAATCTGCCCTCAGATCTCAATACTTTCCCCTTTTCTTTCTAACATGACCTCAGAATTGCCAGAATTGGGAACTCAATCAACAGTTTTCCAATGGTAGCACTTCCTGGCATAGAATAGCTTAAGATCAACCTAAAATCAAATTTTTAACCTTATTATAATATGGTTACATTTCATTTAAGCCTGGTCATATTAAAGGGTCCAGATCAAAAACCCAAATCATCCTTGCAAAGAGCTGAATTTAGTCCATAATTAACTCCCAAGTCCAGACAGTCCAAGCTGCCGTATTTGATTTACTCTTTTTATGATGTCACTAAAAACGACACATTTACATATGCACATCTATTCAGTTTACAACAGTTTAAACCCACCTATTAACAACACAGTTATAAGGAGTATGCTAGTCCAGATTATTTGAATGAGGCAGAGCCAATCATAATGGAGGCTATTTGCATACATCGGCCTTAATGGAATAGTAACAAAAACAGCCTGTTTAAGTCTAAAGGATGAAGAAAGTTTGGAAAGTGGTTGTATAAAAACGAATGATTGTTGTAGTTCATGAAACCTCTGGAATGTTTTAAGTGGCTTTGGGGGGGCTGGAATGCACTTTTGAAAAATGTAGAGGATGGGCCCTTTAATTTCAGTTTAATTAAAAGACATAAACATCTAAAATGTCTTCTCAGTGCTGGTTACAGTTCAGTGGGCAGATTATTTTTAAAATAGTGTGCAGAATATTTTTAAACACTGTTGTTGCTGGGTTCATTCTGCTGCTAATAGGTAACAAAGTTCTTAAATTCCCATCTCTTTTCTGGGGTGAAGTTCACCGCTGCCCCAGTAGAACAACTGCCTGTCTGATGAACCAAGCAGAAGTCAAACCCTCATGGTAAATGGCCTATCTTTGACGTTTTGCAAGTCATATATATAATAATAAATATCTTAGCCAGTTGATCACTGATGTTCTTACAATAAAATTTTGTTTAGCATCAAAATATATTTAGACGGGCAAATAATACATAATTGACTTAATTATGCATACATTTGCACTGAATGATCAAGTATAATGTCAATTTACTTCCAGAGAAAATATTTTACAGAAGAAATGACTGAAATCTTATTATATTCATGTTTTGTGAAATGCTTTGCACTACAAAATCCAGCATTAATCCAGATATGGGTGGTATTTCTAGAAATCTTCTGGTAAAATCCTTCAGAATAGAGTAAGGAATGAATGCGACAAATTTAATAAACACAGGTGTTCTAGAAGCTGAGATTTTTGGCTCTGAATGTGGAAAGAAGAGGAGGCCATAGAACTGCATCACCCAGTGACATGCACCATTAATGTGAATTGCATCACAAGTTCAAAGGAAATGGAAATAACTAGCATTCTAATCAGATTAGATATGATTGATATGTGACACACTATGGTTGTGCTGAGTGCGGGCGGTGCTAAGTCTTTGTTCAAGTAGCTAAATTGTATTTTAGCTAATAACAGTTTGGCGTGCATAGTTACGACATTATGTATTGTAATAGAGAGAAAACATTGCACCAAATACAGATACTTTCTGTATTCTGAGTAATTATTCCCAGTATTTACCCTCACATGCCAACCCTGACCGCCTGCCATCAAGCAAAAAAACCCCAGCTAGCTTAGAGACTCCAACCCCCCTTGCTGTTTTGCACGGAAATACGTCATGATTTCCTATTCGAGTTGAAAGGAGGACTTTGTGACTGTTTTATGTCCCAGAGTATGGGCATCCTTTAAGGCCTGGAGTGTTCCGATAAATAATCTCACCCTGCATTCTCCTTGAACGGTGAAGTGCGCTCATAAATTAGCGCTCAGAGGCCTCCCCAGCTTTATGCGTGCCTCTGCGGTGGCGTGAATTGTGGACCATGAATTTATTAAGACTTTAAAAGGCCATGTCCAGTGAGTCTACAAATTGTAACCCTCTATACAGTTTGTGACTGTCCACCAAGTGACCTCTACGCTGTAATAAAGCTGCTAATTTACAGTGCGTCCCCGGTACCTTTTCACCTTCTCAATGGATAATTTACTCCTTATTGATTTCGACGCACTGAAAAAGAGGCCCAGAGATGCCTTGATCCCTTCCAGGCCTTCCCGTGAACTTGTGACGCTCTCCAGTATGGTAGACAAGAGAATGGCCATCTGCTGGACAGAACGGCAATCGCCAATGTTCACAGAGGAACAGAATGCAATTTTCACACACATTTCCTACAATGTATGTGAAAAATAGCCTTGGCAGTTGTTTTGCAGTAGTCCAACATAACTATTAGATCCAGCCTTTGGTTCGGACCATCAAAATATGGCTAAAAAATAATGACTTCTAATTCCTGCTTATTCTGCTAGCATTCCTATGGGATTGGTGCTAAGCTAATGGTATTGCAGATCCATAAAAGCTTAAAGAAAAATGCTTCATTTAAAGTTTGAAATGTATAAAAATATATTTAGAGCTTTTATGTGGCATTTCTAGAGTGACTCCTTCAGTAAAGACTCAAAGAGCTGCAGTATCCTGCTGATCATATTCCCAGTCAGGAACATATTCAGGACTAACAGAAGGCTTAGAGTGATGTTTTCTCTCCTGAAATTGGTCCGACCTAGTGTAACTCAATGAATATTTGATTCCCAATTATGCTAATGGTTTATCTGACATGTTAGACCTTGATATTCATTTTCTTCTGTTTATCCAGAATGGTACATCCACTCGCAGCTCCTGAGGATTCAAAGGCAAAACTTGATTCTACTGAAAAAAATTCTGATAGGGCAATTTTCCATTTACAGATTTAACCCTAGTATTTCCTTATATAACCTTAGGGATGGAATAAGAGTAGCACTGCAGTACTTACTGAGTTGTACATAAAAAAAATGAACCAAAGAGTCAGACATGCAGTTTTTAGTTTTTTTCTCTAAAGCCTACAAACCAGTGTAGCTTCACACTGCTCTATGGTACATTGCTTTTGTCACATACTGGACACTCCATTGTATAACAAATTGAAGAGCAGAACACAAATGGGGGAAATCAAGATTGCAGGATGCAGTATCACATATTCAAAAGACAGGCCATTCATTTAATGGACAGAACAAAGTGCGGTAGCTAACTTTTAGATCAAAATTACAGCTCATATATATCTAAAAACCTATACAAACTTCAGCCGGATAGCAACTATGCTAGCTAGCTAGCATGCCTGCTAACATACAAAATACAGGTTATCAAACTGTTTTAAGTTTTCGGTCCTCTTGTCTTCAAACACTGCATTGACCACATCTAAAGCTTCAGCTCCGTCCGACTGGAGGTTCTTATGAAACACGAAGCTCATTATTTGAAGCCGTGTTGGGCCTGCCTAGTTTATTTTGTACAGTGCTACGCCAGCAGCTAATGAGGCTAAAATAAAATCCTCTACTAAAGATGTGACACGACCTTGCTCCCCAGACACTCGAGACTCAGCTCAGACTCAACTGTGGCCATCTCCAAAGCCTAATGCTCATAGGAAGGATCAAATGATTAATAGACATGCTCGGCCTTGCCCAAAGCCAAGGGCAAACAAGGGAGCAACTGTTCCACCAAGATTCAAAATGTTTATTTGTCACATACACAGTTACCCAGAGGAGAGGAAAATTCAAAATAAGGCTCTTTTTTGTCCAGCCTGTTTCTGCTAAACATAACTGAACATCAATATGAGATTTTGACCATTTTCTTTTACACTTCTAAAATGTATATCCTAAGTAAGAGCCTCAGGCCAATCTCAATTTAAGATCTTAAAATGCTCTTTCTTTTCTCTCTCTGCTCTGATCTTTATTTGTCTCAAATAATCAGATCTTCAGATAAACCAGAAACTTCAAAAGAAAACTTGTTTCTTTTATGAATGAGCCTGAACATCTGAAATTTGTCTTAGTGACTAATTTCCAAAGTCAGACAGTTTTTATCCATAAGGTTGTTAAAGAGAAGAAAACTGAGAAGTCGATGAAAACGGCAAAATAACTTCTGTCTTAAGTAGATTTCGCCCCTTATTTCTTTAAAGAGGAGGATTTAGGAGAAACAAGCCAGACTTCAGTAATCTCCAAATAAGCAGATGATGGCAAATAAAAGACTGTTCTGAGCACCAAAATCTTCCATGTGCAGTGAATGTAACCCTGTATCACTCCTGCAACTACTAGAAAATAGAAATTAGAGTAAATAGTAGAATAAATTGACAAATATACACAATGTAAAGAAGCTTAATATAACAATATATCAGATACATCACTTTATAGAAAAATTGCTTATGCTGCGACTGCAGACACACAGAGACAAAAAGACAAGAATGTAAAATACAATCTAGTCAAAATAAAACTTTACGCACACAATGCTGTGGTCTGTGAGAGAAGTGGATATAAATACTATAGCTACATTACATGGACAAAAGTATTGGGACGCCTGATCATTACACCAAAAAGGACTTTAAACACGTTGCATTAAAATATATAGACTTTAATATGGAGTTGGTCCCCCCTTTGCAGCTATAACAGCTTCCACTCTTCTTGGAAGGCTTTCCACAAGATTGTGGAGTTTCTATGGGAATTTGTGCCCATTCATTCTGTAGAGGATGTATGAGGTCAGGTACTGATGTTGGATGAGGAGGTCTGGCTCGCAATCTCCAATTAATCTCAAAGATGTCGGATGGGGTTGAGGTCAGGACTCTGCGACAGTCAAATTCTAAGTTCAGTCACACTGAACTCCTCCAGCCATGTCTTTATGAAGCTCGCTTTGTGCACTGGGACACAGTCATGCTGGAATAGAAAATGTTCTTCCCCAAACTGGGTCCACAATGGTGTCCATACAGTGTATATACAGCCTTGGACTCAGGGGTGTATCAAGTAGGGGTGTAACGATATGCCCAGATCACGATACGGTACGTATCTCAATATTGGGTTCACGATACGATATGTATCGCGATATTTTTAATAAAATTTAAAAATGAAACAGATTTATTTAAAAAACATTAACAAATTTCTATAACTTTCTTTGTTGTACATACAATACACATTTCAAGGTTTAATAAAAACCTTCTGTATTCAAAACAACAACTGAATGTTATTTTCTGAGCTGGGAGACATAGGAGAGTCATTAGGGGTGATCTGGATCTGAACAGGGCTGGCAATAGGGATGATAATGGTGGCTGGGTTTATTTGAGAAACCAGTAAGTGTATCAGGACTGGATCAAACGCTTTAATGAGCCTGTTGGTGTATAAACGTTATAATGAGGTCATAATATGCAAATTACATAAGTACATTTATACTCCACATAAACTTTGGTTCATGCCTAACATTTTTCTAATTTACAGTAAGTCTCTAGCTTTAACCCCTTTTAAGCCACAAGCTTTTGAAATCTTGATGTCAAAATCCAGGTAAAAAAAACCCCCTGGCGCTTAAAGGGTTAAACTGCCGTCATATGTAATTGTATCGGCAAAACTCGACGATACATATCGTGACATTTTTGTATCGCAATATATCGTTACACCCCTAGCCAAGACACGTTTCAACTTTAGTTTAGCACTGGAGACATAAGGCTAACACATTATCAAAGACAAGAGGTCAATATTCATAATTCTTCACAGATCAGCTAAAACGTTTCCCTTCGTGGTGAATACCACCCAAGAGAGTTGCAAACCACTACTATCGGTTTTTACATTTCGCAACATGCAAATCCAGGCACATTTAGTCCTAGTTTCCGTGGCCCATAAATATGCCAGGATCAACATTGGCAGATTTGTCTGTAAAATATCAGATATCCTCTCTCAATTCCCAAATTTATCGGTGCATCCCTAATAAATCTGAGCTTCCATCAGATTATAATAGCACTTGGGAGTCAGCTGAGCCGTCAAAAACTCTAAGTACTAACTGTTCTCTCTTCAGCAGTCAGCTGATTTCTAATCATCCAGCTGAAGGAGCAGCTGCTTCAACTTTTCTGCCTTCAGTGCCCTCAGATTCAGACATAGATAGATCTGTGCTGCAGATCCTCCAGTAGCTTGACAGAGGGTGAGTTGAGCATCACGGAGGCGAGTGATCTGTCTGGCTGCTGGATTAGAGCCGAGTGTGAGGCAGGAGAGGTGAAGGATCACACAGCTTTCCTGGCCCCAGTCTCTGTCTCTACGCTCACCTGGTCGATCAGGGGTTGTCGGGGAACACTCAGCTTCTTAATTCTCAGATTGGGAAAATACAGTGTGGTATTTTACTTTCTGGTGTTTTTTTTGGTTCAGCTGTGAACCAACAGACAAATTCTAGTTCATCAAAATGAGAATTTCTTAAAACTCGTATTATTTTTTGTCCCAATACTGTTCAGCTACTTTATCCTACCTATCAGTATTTATCCTATCAGTTGCCCTTTTAAGAAAGCAAAGCAATAAAAAGGAGACCTTTTTTTCCTCCCGTTGCAGATTTGCTTGACTGGGCTTTTTGTGTCTTAATATAATGCGCTTTGAGTTCTATTTGAGCTCATTTCACTCTCAGTCTGATATTACTGGCAGCAAAGTCCCACTGTGTTGTAGAGAACGCTTGTACATGGTGTTAACAGAAGCTTTTGCATTCTGAACATTAAAGGTTAACATTTAACCTTTAAAAGGGATAAAATAAACCCACAAACATGCAATTCTGATGATACAATCATCAGACACCAGAAGCTAAAACGAGCACGTACAAAAGCAAGAGACACTCACTTCAATGTCAGTGCTACAGCCCGGATATTCATTCTGATCAAGTAATACATTACCATTTCAAACAACGTCTTGCACCGTTTTGTCCATGTGTGGCTGGAAAGAGCAAGGGATAGAGACGTGGCACTAATGAGGCATCTATCGGGACCCACAGTGTCCCCATCATGGACTACAGAGGACCCATTAACCTGGGTGACCTCGCACAGCTCTACTCTACTCAGCGCTAAGCAGCCCTGTCCAAGGAGAGGCCCGGAGGATGAGCCCATTACAGGCTGCTCCTCCAGCCAGCCAGCTGAGTCTCCACCACACCAGCTGATCACATGTGCTCTCCAGAGGGCGGGGAAGGGACCAGGCACTGGGTCAGAAGGGGGGTGGCTCAGAAAAAAGCAGGCTTAGTGTTGAGCATTTCATGTCAAGTATTTCAGAGTGATTTGAATTTCATTTCCAAAGCAAATTAAAGTGGTGGAATAGCACTAAGCAAATGGTTTTACAGTGGGGGACATCCAAAGCTCAAACAATGTTTCCATCTTCACAAAACTAGACGAGTCTGCGGTTGTGTCATGCATGCAACAAATAAATTCCAAGCATGAGTGCAATGCCAAATGTGAGTAAATAACTTTCTTTGAATTAGACAGACTTTGGTCAAGGTAGTCTCAAAAGACTATCAAAGCCAAGCTCAAAATGGTCAAGTCATGAAAGCAGTTTGTGTTTTGCGATTGCAGAATTGGCCCAAATATCCGAAGGAAAGCAAATTGCACACGACGAGGGTCATGATCCAAGCCCGCCCCCCTCCTTGTCTTCCTTTTGTCCTCATAATGATGAATTGTCCCCGTACGTCCTCGTGTAGGGAGGTAAGCCATATGGAGGGTGTGAATGATGACTTGAAGCAGTTCTCTATGGTGGCCAGATTAGAAGGAAACAAGCTTATTTAGGGAGTAGCCGCATGGTGGGGCAGAGCAGCGGCAAACCTGCGTCAGAGCCAGGCATAGCGCTGATGGGGAGATTAGACAGAGGCCAGCATTGCAGAGGAAAACCACAGGAAAGGAGTCACCCCAGAGAGTCCAACGTTTCAGTGTCTGTGACTACCAGTGACGGGACAACGAATTAGTGGCGTTTCCAGCTCGGTTACTCTGAATTACAGACCTGTGCAGAGGACGCAAGCGCTTGCTTAACTGTTCCAGGTGCCAACGTCTCTATTCATTACACTTTAATCACAGTAAGACAAACAGGGCTGTCATTTCGTTGGGACTGCTTTATGTTTAAACAGGGCTGTAGAATGTGACAGTTAAGTATTACATAGATCACACAGTGAATAAGGTTTAGAAGCGCATAAACATGTTACCAAGAACTTGCTGTTTAGAATGTAACTAATAAGCCAGGTAAAGTGCAGCTGCAAGTGGGCTAATTACTTTAGCTAACTGCTGATAGCTAGAACCAAAAACGAAGAGTGTTGTTAAATGTTACCATACATGTTGGCATATCATCTAGAGGGGAAAAAAAATGTAAACTTGTCAACACGATCTGCTAGTGCTCATTAATGCTAGCTCCTTCACTGCACAGTCCAAAACAACTACCATTGTAAATAATAGACTTTATCAAAGGTATATTTCTATGAGCTGTTAAATTCTGGCTCAAGCTACTGATTTAACATAAGAGCCCTAGTGTGTAGGATGCTTGCCTCTGGACCATGGGTTTGAATCCTACCTTTAGCATACTACATGGGTGTGTAACTCAAAGTTTAATTCGAATTCAGTGCTTACAGTTCAATGCACTCAATTTTTTCTCACAAGACAACTCAATGTTCTCACAATGTATAGGGTGTGTTTTTTTAATGAAGAAAAATGTTTAATTTGTTGTGGTATCATTCACTAATGAAAATATAGCTGGAAGGGGGGTATGTATGACTGTACAAATGCACACACATCAAATATCATAATTAACAGGATGCTTAATTTCCATGATGCATTCTTGCATTGCGGTAATATTTTGGTGCATTGTCAAATCCCTATTTCTGAATGAACAAATAATGGCACAAGAGCTTTGTAAACTAAACACCATAACATTCAGAACAATAAATGACACTCTCAAACCCACATTTAGGCAGATGGACACTTGCAAGATTAGAAGCCTTCAGAGCAGAGACACAAATGTGCCTCTTCTGGAACGTCTCTCAGTGCCTGAAGAAAGAAAGAAGCACGGAGAGACAATGCACTTCGCACAGTCTGGCACTCGAGCCATTTCATAGCATCTAAAGCCTTTTCGCAGGTGGCCTTTCACCAGTACAGTAGCCTATTCCAAAGTATGTATTACAAGACATAAAACACCGCATCTAATCCTCCTTATCTGAGCCAGCTGTCACCACAGCAAACTAAAAATAAATGAAGGATTGTGATTAAGAATGCTTCTGACATGTTTCGCATTGCATGGGATACAACGTCGCCCACTTTGCTAATGGTGGACTTGACTATGTGGATATTTCTCCGGTCGCAAGATCTTATAATATACCATTCCATGTATTCCTAACTTTGACAAACAAGCTTATTAAATGAACATATAGACACAAAACACTATGACGCATATGCTTCACACTAGTGCTGGGCGGTATACCGGTTCATCCCGGTATATTGTTATATGATATGATTTTTTTAAATAGCCTAAAGAGCGTTCGGAACGTGCTGCAGCTGGAAACTGTTTAAGGGGAACCTATTTCACTGCTGCACCGCTAAGGGAACGGAACTTTTCATTTGAGCGCTAAAGCACCGTATGAGAGTCGCGACATGTCAGATAAGCAGCATGTGGATTATAGTTCATGAAATAGTACTTTTCGGGATTGCATTTTTGTGCAATTTTTTGTTTTTAGCTTTTTTGTTTCTCACAAATACGTTAATATACTGTAATATCAATATATGTATTTAGGTGAAGGTCATCTGATTCTGACGATATGTGTATGATTCTGTACATCAACGGGCTCAAACAAGATAAAGACAGTCCAAACTAAGGGGCTAAATAATCCCAAATGTACGTTTTTATCTCAGCATTACAAAGAAACTTGTATGTTTTTAGCCTTTAGTTCTTCAAGTCACGGTGCGGACATATATAGCATTTATCCCGACAAAGTGGATACACTAGCAAAAAATCTTTTAGCCAAGTACTAACTTTATTTATACAGCAGATACCATGGATCAGAGTGCAGCTCAGAGTACTTCACATGGACCCCATTCCAATATAGGACACAGCAAACCATTCAAAGAAAGTTTAAAAAAAAAAAAAAACACTTCGTATGTATATAACTTCTGCAGGACACAGGAACTCCAGAGCTTGGGATGACGTCTGATTCACAAAAACCCGGCAGAACTTCCATGAAAGGAGTTGTTTTACTGTGCAACAACAATTTATGACAATTTCCTTGCCGCTGGAGTTCTAATACCATCCTATACCGTGAAGCCTGTATAATTTTGAAAAATACTGTGATAAAATTTTTGGTCATACCGTCCAGCTCTATTTCACACAAGGGGATTGCCAAACCACAGTTTAGCATATTTTGAGAGTGATTAAGTCATTGTGGCCAGGTGGAGGAGAATAAAGGAGAATCCATTAGCCACTAGTTGTCCATCTGAGCACCTTCTTCACTCGCATTCCCAAGATTCCTAGCAGCTGGCAGAAAGGTACTATGTACTGACCCCGGTGACCCTTGCACATTGATATCCAAGACAAAGTGTCTTTTCCCCTCCTCATCTTTCAGAAGAATCAACAGTCCTCAGGCCACAGTGCCTACAGGAGCAATTTGGGTAAGTGGTCCGAAAAGCCTTGAGTCCTATAGAGATCAAAGCTGTTCCTGCGTACCCTAACATACTGGGGGAAGCGAAAGAACATCAATTTGCAGAGCAAACGGCAGCTGTTCTGAAAGGGAGAGTTACCTGCCCCCACTGCACAGTCCACCCCTTCCCCCAACCCTCACACTCTCCTACGGCCACACCAAAAACATGCTGACCAGATATTGTGACCACCATTGATGCTTACACATATGATGCACTTTAATTTTAAACCATCTAACCTCATAACCTTTGGTTTGACAAAAAGTTCCACAAGTTCTACACTTGTCTGCTTTTGTCGTTGTTGCACCATGATCCTGGAGTAACACTGTTTCATTTCACGATGTACTGTGTATATGGCTAAAATGACAATAAACCTATTTGTTAGCGAGTCAAGCTGCAGTTGGGAATACTAATCATGCAGGGGCGGCCACAAGGCAGCTCGACACCTTGGCAAGCCCTCCGCCTGTGACCGCAGAGCTTATCTAACAAAAGAATAGCAGTCTGGAATCTGGTTCAGCAGTTCGGGAAACTGCGAGAAACCGAGCAGAACTACTGCCCGGTCTTTGGCCACGACAAAGGCAAAAGATGGTCAGAGGGTGGCGTATCCAGGTCGATGACCCCTACCCTGTTTTTTTTTTTATCCCCACAGAGGTGCGAGGTGGGTAATGGAGCAGCCAGTTACTATGGATCTTTGCCACGCACAAGGCCAGTCGATAGGCGGGTCGGCCATCTCTTCTTCCATCTGTCTGACAATGTGCTGGCCGAGAGGGGGGAAATACAGCAGGCAAGGCATGGCCAGATTACACAGACAGGACTATCTGATGATCTCCAGGCTGTTCAGTCGTACTGCCACCCGCCTGTACGACTCATGTTGATGTTTGTGCAACACCTCGTCATATGAGCTGCTATTGGACACTCAAGACTGTGCTTTAACATTGTTATGCAAATTCTGAGCCCATGCCTACAATCTGTTTTTCTATGTCTTAAAGTTTCAGTCATCTTCCATTTGGCATAACCCATATATGCACGATAACAGATCAAATTAAAGCTTTTAAAGATGTCTGCTGAGAAACTGAACAATGATTAGCGCCTGGACACCAACACACAGGCAAATTCCAATAATATTTATCTTTTGATCACAGGCTGGCATGTATATTATGTTGTGAAGACATAATAAAGAGCAGGACTACTTGTGAATTTGCTTGACCCTGGCCATTAACGCCCCAGGACATTTTGTGCACTCAGAATCACAAATCTTATTACATGTGTAGTATTTGGTTTGAAACGATGGTGTTCTGAAACAGACCCGTTTGTTCACGGGTGGAAACTTGCCCCATTCATTTGCATTATAAATATGAGGAAACTGTCTGGGAAGAATGTACATGTAGAGAGACACACGGGGTGTGTGTGTGTGTGTGTGTGTGTGTGTGTGTGTGTGTGTGTGTGTGTGTGTGTGAGTGAGTGAGTGAGTGAGTGAGTGAGTGAGTGAGTGAGTGAGTGAGTGAGTGAATGTATGTATGTATGTATAACACAGGAACCCCCCCCAGCTTATACGCTGTTCAGCAGTTGCGGCTTCAGTCTCTCGCAGTTATCTTCTGAAAACCAAATAAATAATTGTTCCCCCTAGAAACTGCAGATATCCTGGACATTTTTTTTTGCTTTTGTGACATCAGGGACTCCGTCAAACCCCTCGGCCTCATGTTTGGGCGTGGCAATCCAGCACAAGGACGAGGGGGCGTAGCGGACAAGGCCCTGACGTCACAGCTTTTTTTGTGGCAATATATAATTTTTCATGCATTTGAGTGCTAAATTAAGAAAAAGACAATTTACTAGGATAATTTTTTAACAAATATTAACGTAAATTCGGCTACATTTCCACATAAACAATAAATATAAATTTTTTGGTACTGTGGAAAGAAACACAAAGAAAGCGCGATTGGCTGTACTCAGAGGCAGGAGGTTTGAAAGTAGCCAATCCGAGAAAGGTATTTATTTCTCCTTGCTGCTGATAATAAATGTATTCACTTATACTGCTTACACCAAAGAAAACGACAGCACATACTAAAGAAAACACATGTGCAGGAATTACAGCACAGTCTTTACAGGTGTAACATCTTTATTTACGTTCTAGCACTGCGGGAGTTCAGTGTAAATTGTACAGTACGAATACGGGTTTACCTTTACATTTCCTTTAAGTGTATAGCATTAACGTAAGTTTAACATGAAATTAGTGTTTTGAGAGCACATTTATATATATATACACACACACATACATACCACGCACACACATACATTAGGGCATTAACGACTCTCGTTTGATGATGTCATGACACACGCAGCAGAAGAACACAGGTGTCCAACACTGAGCAATTTTTATTAAAGTTCTCTGTAACATTAACAATCAACATGGCAATTAAACAAAACAAAACAAAGGCTAATGCCTTGACGTTTCTGGTCAATTTAAATGTACAACAGAAAGTGAGAACAGTTTAAGCCACTCAGCGTCCTCCGGGCTGGTCGACTGCAGTGCTAGCGTTAGCCATGTTAGCTAGCGGATGCCATTTCAGATGGCTGTGCAGAACGCTCATACATTCATTCTACTTTAACACCAACTTGCAGATTGTGCAGGTCACTGTGCTGTTTGTGTGTCTAAAGTGAAGGATCTACACACATGTGATGTGTGTCGGTCTCCTCTGCTGCCGTATCTGCCATTCAGAGGAAGAGATTGCATTGTGTACACAAGCGCGCGCACAGAGAAGAAGAAAAAAAAAAAAAAAAAACACGACTAGTCGACTTCTCAGGAATGTAACATTTTGCGGCTTGCGTGTTCCTCCGCTGCAACAACTAGTCGACTTCTCTCAGGGGACGTCGACTTGTGCCTTTGAAGTGGACTAGTCGACTTTTGTGTTAATGCCCACAAATTGACATCGTGATTGCATTAATCGTACAGGTATAGTATATAACTCTCCACATGTATACACCAACACACACCTAAAAGTGCCTATTTTTAAAGTGTAAACCCTAAATATGCCCCAAATATGCTTCCAAAACACTTTAATTTCATTTTAAACTCAGCTTAATACATTACCCCTAAACCCTTTAAGGCTTTAAGCAGAACAAAACAGAAAACACAAGAACACTCAGCGAAACATGTTCTGATGTGTGAATGCCAATCAGCAGCAAGGAGAAATGAATAACACTTAGTAAAATTAGTAAATTATATTTTTCTTAATAATTTAGCACTGAAATGCATGAAAAAATGGAATTATTAGTGGAATTATTAGTGGCGGGTTACTATATTTTATATACACTAATATTTATATACTCTCTCTCTCAAAACACGAGGCTAAAGTTGGGCATCTCGTAACTCTGCCTTTCCACCTTAAATACAGAAGTGGTTAGATTATACTATGCCCATGTCCGGTCTCTAAAATCACGTTATTTTAAAGGTACTAGCTTTGCACTTTATTTTTTTTTACACAGTTGTTGCTGCTAAAATGGGCATAATACTTGAACTATTTAGATGATTCTCTCAAAACACGAGCAGGCTAAAGTTGGGCAGCTCGTACTGGGCCGTTCCACCTTAAATACAGCAGTGCCTCTAACCACTTCTGTTAAGGTGGACCGGCCGAGTTACGAGATGCCCAACTTTAGCCTC
>JBBPCY010000035.1:13114452-13124767 GCA_037974405.1 Brachyalestes nurse
GAGAGCTTACATATCAGTTATATAAACTTGAAGCATCAGAATCGGCATTGGTATCGGCCAATCACCATGACAAAAAAATCAGTACTTGGTATCGGTGGCAGAAATCCTGATCGGAGCATCCCTACTTAGTTTACATTGTTGTTAGATATAGTTTAATAAATAATGCTACATGATAAGCCTTCAAGTACACACTGTAATCGGTATCGGACGATACAGCCTATATATATATACATATATATATATATATAAAAAACTTCAATGACCAACAATCAATAACCAAACACAGCCCATAATCAAGTCAAAAAGATTGAGGAGATATGCAACCACACTGCTACAACAAATCACGGCTCAACATTACCAACCTATTCCTCTTCGTGGTAAATAATCAGTATAGGTGAGATGGTCAGGATGTTCACACTTACAGCTCTGCTATTGATTTAATTGATTAGCACTTCAACATCTTAATGTTTAATGGTGAGCAAGCCCCTTGCTCTGCCGTCATTCTATCCCATTAAAGCCTCTAAACACATCCTTCCCCTGAGCAGGGGGTCCTGTCTCAATATGGCCCGCCTGTGTGTGAGAACAAGTGGGGCATTCCTCTGAAACTCAATCCTGCTCCATCAATGCCGAGAACCACAGACCGAAGCTGAAGAGCAGAACCTGACATAACGCGAGCTTCCCAGTGATCCTTCAACACGACCACAATAGGCTGATCCCAGCGGGCGGTCCAGGTTGATTATTTCAACACTGCTGGCATTGCTCAGACTGCGCTTATAAAAAGAGAGCTCTCCACAACGGCACAGGAGCAGACGCAGGATCAAGGACAAGGCCATGATACTGACGAGGAGATGCTTTAGCATTCATGTCTGTGTTGTCTCATGTCTCCGTGGGCAGAGCACAAACGTACTTGCAGTTTCTTTTTGACCTAATATTTGCTCACTTGCATCAGGGTCCACCCCCGGCATGACCCCCGGTTCAAGATCCAGACACTGAACAACTCATAAACGTCAATATCAACATCTTGAATCTTTATGAAATAACATGAGCTTGAACAAAATGTCCCCGGCTCAGCAATATGAATGTTTAGCTTCAGTTGGCGATTCTTACATATACAGTATATAAATACATACATACACACACATCTTTACGACGTGATTGTTTCGGCTTACGCGGTTACTGCTGTACTTACAGACTATGTGGGCAAACTAGTCTGGTTGCGTATGGTGGAAGAATACACAGTATATGCACAATACGCAGTAACATGGCATTTGAGTGAGAGCTGGCGTCCCCCAGTATGCTTATCTACACCATTTTAGACGCAAGCGTTTTTACACTTTTTTTCTCCATTTTTTTCTGTTACTACAGTACAGTGTACGAGTATATTTATGTCCTTTTCTTTTTTCTGTGGCTAAATTGTGTTAGGATTGGTAAGTGACTTAGGATAAGGTATGTATCGACGTAAAACCCAAAATTCGGGTTACATCACTGTCGTAGGAACGGATCTGTCTTATAACTTGATGACCCCTTGTGTGAGTGTGTACGTGTGTGTGTGTGTGTATGTGTATGCACACACGTCCATTGGAAAACACGTAATGAGCTCCTAACATATTCCACACAGTACCTAAAGCTTGTGTTTACGTGTATTTAGATTTGTCAGTACCTATTATGTTGTTTACAAGTTATCTAGCATTTGACATTAATTTAAGTCATCACAGTATATGCAATTTATGACAGCGTTTAACTTGCAGTTATGGTTTCCTTCCTTTCAATGACATAAAATGAAAAAAAAAAAATAGTGCATACATATAACAACTTTTAATCAGGAAACAAAACAATGTATATAGAACTGTCAGGTATCTTTAGCAGTGGATTAAAATGTTTGCTGCATTTATTCAGTGGGTGGGCATCATGACAACAACAAATTGACACAATAAGCCATATCTCCCATTGAGCTGGAGGTGACCTCTCTGCACTGAGCCACCCAATACCACCTCCACTCCCCCTGCCGAGATCTCAGCACCTGACTCAAGTGTGTACAACTCACCTATTAGTCATCACTCAATGTGGGACCCATTAAGAATTTAAATGTGTGTAAATTCCAATGGATAAGTTGCGAGCAAACATCAATTGAATGAAATTGAACAAAATGACCTCAGTCTTAGGACAAACATTTCCTTTAAAAAGCTCAATTCTTAATGTCCCAAAGACATCACAGCTATTCACAGCAGGATTATAAATGAAGTGCCAATTAAGGTCCTCATTTAATAACAACATGGGCTCATTCGTTTTTGAGGCAGGACTCTAGGTGTGAAGAAACTGTTCCTCCTAAATCATCTATTGTCTCTGCTCGCGAGCTCTAAATTAAATTACCGCTCATCCTTTTGTTTCTTCTCCAGTGCTCCTGTTGACACATCTTCACACACAAAAAATCTGTTGTCTTCACACTGCAGCTCTGAGCCAAGGTCATTCATCGTGTTTGCACAGCCCAAGGTTAAAAAATAAAGTGATAGATTTCCGGGTACGCCTGCTCTATTTTAAAAAATCCTGGCTCCTTCCCACCAACATATGACATACTAATTGATGTGGCCTATTAATACCCAACCAGTGTTTGCATAGAAGGTAGCGGACATTAGCAACTCAATTAAGATATGATTAGGAGATTATAAAGCCTCTCCTCTTTCCTGGAAGCCTGTTTTACAAGGTGCCAACAGCAGAGGCTAAACCAAGCGGTCAAAGTGAACGGAGAGTAGTTTATTTATGATCCAGGTAAAAGTCAGAAAACAAGTGGAATGCTCCAAGTAATGCAACTTTAAGTCCCAAAAAGGCCCTAAATACTGGCCACACTCACACACTCACACACTCACACACTCACACACTCACACACTCACACACTCACACACTCACACACTCAGGCTTCATGTCCCATAACAGAGCCAACCGAAAGTACAGCATTCGTTTTCAGGACTTGGCCTCAGCTGAAAGACAGAAGTTAGCTACTTATCAATAATTTACCAAACCCTCACAGCAAAATGGGCTTTTAATAAGCATAACACTACAAGGTCTACACAAGATGAGTAATGCGTCAAATTTTTGCAACTGTTTACACGGCTGTGTGATTCCTGGTCATTATGGGACAGTGTGCAGCACAAGTGGCAAACTACTGAAAATACTGGAATTTGCTTTGACAACCAAAAAAGCGCTGGTACATTTGCAGAATTAATGAAAGATCTTTAAAAATGAAAAAATAAATACAAGAAGCATTTCAGCCACACCATTAGGTGAATATTTTAGATGATCATTTTTCAAAACTGCAATTGAAGAAAACAATGCAACAAAAAAAGCAACCGCATCACAAACAAGGGAGACCACAGCAACGGAAGAACTTTGCAATATGATGATATTTATCGTTATTGTGATGAATTACAGCAAATTATGTCACTTTAAGTTTATGTCATGCTTTAAGTAAAAACTGATCAACCACACATTTGAATACAGCAGAGAATAATTAATCCTGTTTAATTGGCATTAGTTTAGCACAGTGTGTCTGAAATGTTAAGTAAGGATCATTTATATTGACAGTATTTGTTTTAAACTGTTTATCAGACTCTCAGATATCAAAAAACAAATATCATGACAATGTGCATTGTGATCTATCATTACAATATCTCCCAACCCCACCTGAAGGTATAGGACTGCTACTACCTTCCATTATCTGAATTAATTCTAATAATAATACTAATCATAATAATAATAATAGTAGTAGTAGTAATAGTAGTAACAATAATAATAATAATGTTACTATAAGTAATTTCACTTCTTGTTATTACAGCAATGATCTCTTTGGCACATTTAGTTAAATCCAGATACTGCCTTAGGTTGCTTGTAAAAGTGATGGAGATCAAAGTGTAATCATAATTAAAGAATGTAGGAGACAGTAACTTCTAAAAATCTACATGTGGTGAACACAGGCATAAATGTGGCCACAATTTGACCCTGGGAGAAAGTATCTGAAGCCTACCTGTTCTTGACCAACAAACACACAGTCCATCACATGGGGGAAGAGCAGCACATTGGCTCAGTACAAGATCCTCACCATCTGTCCATTTCACCTCCTGCACCTTCTTTTTCAAGCCTCGGCAAACACCTCTGGGGACATGCTCCGTAGCAAAGAGCCACAGAACACTGCAGACAGGAGATCTCACGCTGTCCCATGTAAGAAATGCAAGGCCTGTCTGAGTATTGCAAAATGACCTGGTCGAATGCACCCTATTCCACCAATATGTAACTCAAGCACCCAGGCGGAGTGTCCATGAAGATGTTAATGTGGATGTTTTGTGATGCATGCACCAACCCTGGCTTTGCCCTAAACGTCCACACCTACCTCAGCTGCCAAAATCACAAGTATATAACACATTGGGGTTTTGGCCAATGCTTTGCACAAGAAGCCAAAACAAACTTGTCCCAAATAAATAAATGGGGTCTTCAGTCTCCAACAAGACTTACCAACAGCTGTTTTACCAGGTGAGGTTATCCATCCCTTAAAGACCAAGAGCTAAAACAATATTCTCAAGGTATCTGTCAATTCTGCAATTCTTATGAATGCAACATCTTCAGCGAGGATTGC
The DNA here is from genome assembly GCA_037974405.1 of Brachyalestes nurse. Taxonomy (NCBI): domain Eukaryota; kingdom Metazoa; phylum Chordata; class Actinopteri; order Characiformes; family Alestidae; genus Brachyalestes; species Brachyalestes nurse. The sequence goes on from JBBPCY010000035.1 coordinate 13,119,077, forward strand.
ATAATAAACCAGTTTCATAATGTCTATGCACGGCAAACTGCTGTGTGATACGATTCAAAACTTTCTAAATGCAAACCATATTTATATTCAGGAAAAATTCATGCTTTATTATCAACTCACAAAAGCAGCTTTTCAGTTATAAGTAGTGATCATCCCACCACAGACCAAATACTACACAATCTGACAAAACACTGCCATAAGAACAACCACGGCCCACAGCATGTAGGACTGGCTCAAATTATTCTGAACAGAAGAAGAGAGTTAAAAAACCTCACAAGACTAAGATTTAAAGGTAAGTCTTATGTGTAAACTAATGTGTAACGTTACATTTCTAACATGTAAACCGTGGAGCACAACAAGCTAAGAGAACATCTGAGCTACTGTGGAGGTAAAACACCGCGATATAAAACTTACCATTGCGATTTTTTGCCAATGGTAACATTAGAAGCGTCTGTAATAATTGTTTTGCGTGTAATATGACCGGCAAAAGCGGTAACACATGAAAAACACTCAAAAAACAACCGTATGTTCCGTTACAATCACTTAGCTCAACAAGCTAACGCAGGTCAGTAGGCTAGTTAGCCAGCAGGCTAACTTCCCCGTTCATATCTATCGGAGCGGCTATCAGGACCGTTAGCACACAAGCTAACTAGCAACCAACGAGCATGAGAAGCCGCTTTTATAAGGTAAGAGCCCAACAGAACGGCTGGAATCAGACAGAAAAGGGCGAAATGTCGACCCCAACGTCGATTAAACCCAGTATGTTAGGTAGGCGGGCGGTTATCTATCTAATCTCAGCCCACAGCCTCTCACCTGAGGACTCCAGCTGCCCGAGGTTGCTCTGCTCGCTGATCCGTGGTCCGCGCTCGGAAAGTCGGACACCTCTGCGAAACCTCCGCCGTCTCCTGCAGTTCAAGATTCTCTTTTGTGGCTTCTCCTGTTTTCAGTTCGTCTCCGCGTATTTTTTACTCAAGGGCTGATACGGCGACCGGTTATCGTGTCCTGTTTGTAAATTAAAATCCATCTAAAATATTAAAACCATTAAAAACTATATTTTAAGAGTCCCAGCTCCAGCCGAAGCTGCGGTGTGTGTCTCGGTCTGGACTGCGAGCAGCAGAGCAGGAGGAACTGGAGGCTGAGCTCCGGATCGATGTGAGTCTGTAACGTTACCCCCGGCCGTATTTTCCTCGGCTTGACTGCATTCCTCCCCTCTGTTGCACAATGAGCCGCTATAATTTATTCATGAGATCATGGGGATGGAGGTGCTCTCTGTCGGAAGAAAGAGAGGCAGTTTTTCTTTTTTTCTTTTCTCTTTTTTGTCACTCACCCCCTCATCGCCCTCCCCAGCTGACTTCCCCCTCTTCAGACCAGATTAGCTGATCGAACATCGAGCAGGGTAGATAGAGCGAGGGTGAGAATGATGAAGACGATGCGATAAAGATGAGAATGACGTGTAAAGTGACCATTTGTCATACGTGAACACCCCACAGCGTGAACAGGACGAAACTTTCTACTGCATTGTAGGGACGGTACCTTGCTCCAGGGTACCTCAGAGGTGCCACTTTCAGTCTTGGGACCCGATCCCAGGACCGTCTGGTCACCCTAACCACTAGGTCATCAGCTGCCACATAAATGATGAAGATGATAAGAATGATGATGAGAATGATAATGATGAAGAGGATGAGGACGATGAAGTTAGGATTAAAGATGATAATAATGAGTATGATGATGAGAGTCATAATGATGAAGAGGTTGAGGATGGGATAAAGATGAGGATGACGAAGATGGAGGTAAGAGTGAAGATGAGGATGAGAATGATAATGATGAAGAGGATGAGGATGATGAAGTTAGGGTTAAAGATGATAATGATAAGGATGATGATGAGAATGATTAGGATCAAGATGGGGATAAAGATGAGAATGTTAATGATGAAGATGATGAGAATGTTAAGGGTGGAGAGGATGAGGACAATGAAGTTACGGTTAAAGATGATGATGATGATGAAGGTGAGGATGAGAATGATGATAATGATGAGAATGATAATGAGGATGAGGCTGGGATAAAGATGAGGATGAGGAAGATGAAGCAGAGGATAAAGAATTAGGATAATGAGGATGATGAAGTGACAAAGGTGAAGATAAAAGAGAATGAGGAGGGTGATGATGAGGAGAATGATGATAGTGAAGAAGATGAAGATGGGAATAAAGATGTTACTGATAACGATGAGAATGATAAGGATGAAGAGGATGAGGATGATGGTCATGATAAAAAATGATGATGAGGAGGAGGAGAATGATGATAAAGAGAATGAAGATGGGGATAAAGATGAGAATGATGAGGAGGATGATTTGGATAAAGATGATGAAGATGATGATGAGAATGATGAAGGTGAGGATAAAGAGGAATGAGAAAGGTGATGATGAGGAGGAGGAGAATAAAGATTAAGATGGGGATAAAGATGAGAATGATGATGAGATTAGGATGAAGATGAGGATAAAGAAGAACAAGGATGATGATGAGAATGATGAAGAGGATGACGAAGGTGAAGATAAAGAGGATGGTGATATGATGATGAGATTGATAATGATAAGGATAAGGTGCAAATGAGGAAGAGGAGGAGGATGAAGATGGGACTAAAGATTAGAGTGATAAAGAGGATTATGGTGGAGATAAAGATGAGAATAATGATGAAGAGGATGAGAACTATAAATATGAAAATAAAGATAAGATTATTTCTATGACGAATTATATTTCATAAAATTATTATGACAATTCACTTTTAATAAAACATATATAATCACACTCTGTCAGTTTGTGTAAAGCATAACGTTTGTTCTGAACCTTTGTCATTCAACAAAAAGCTGATATAGAAATATGTTTTATTAAAATGCTAAACAAATTAAATACAGTTTGATCAGGCATAATCATTTCATTTGTAAATTGACTCATGTCAAGCATGAGTAATCAGCCATTTTTATACCTGTGTTCTCCTCGGTTCTTGTGTTCTCATGGACAAGTGGAATGCCATCAGAATGATAATGATGAGGATGATGAGAATGGTGGTGATAAGAAGTAGGATGAGAAAGATGATGTGGAGATAAAGTTGAACAGATGAACAAGTTGAACAATTCATTTAGTTTTGTAAAATGTAATGTTGAGTTATTGTACGTTTCTCAATCTGTGTTCTTCTTGGTCCTAGTGTTCACATGGACATGTGGAACTTTATCAGCTAGAGTTCTCCTCTAGCCACTAACAGATCAAACTTCTAGAAAGCTTCATCATCCTTGTTTTCCTCATCATTATCAAAGCAGCGGTGAGGATCACGTAACCGAGAGGGTAAAGTGCCGCCCAACCTACATGTCTTATTAAGGTTCTGTTCCACTTTTCTGTTCTCCTCACTCAACAAACACACACCACTCCCACCAGAACGACCCACAGTTATCTCCCGCTGTTGGCCCTTTTATAATCACACATCCTGAATACAATACTCTTTTATTATTACTTTAATTAATATATTGTTTAAAATACATGGTGCCGTGTTTAAAAAACATGGTGTGGTGCAGTGGGTTATGCTGTCACTTCACAGAAGGTTCTGGGTTCAGTTGCCTGGTCAGGCAGCAGAGGGTCCTGTCTCTGAGTATGTATGTCCTCCCCTGTGTCTGTATAAAGGGAGCATTTGGGTGAAGCTGTTGTCCAGAGCGACTTACAATCACTAGTTATAGGGACAGTCCCCCTAGAGCAACTAAGAGTTAAGTGTCTTCCTCAAGGACACAATGGTAGAAAGTAAGGGTTTGAATCTGCGACTTTGTGGTCATCGGGTTTACTGGCAAGTGTTTTTCCAATTAGGCTACTACCACAGATGTGTGGGATTCTGCCGGGATCTCTGGTTTCCTCCACAAGCCCACCAACATGTCAATCAAGCTGGAGATTCTAAATGGCTCCTAGATGTATGCGAGTTTGTGTGTGTGTGTGTGTGTGTGTGTGTGTGTGTGTGTGTGTGGCATGTGAAGGACTGTTAACCTGTCCCGTATGTTTCTCCACTTTTTGCCCATAGGAGTGCTGGGGCAGGCTCCAAACTCCCATCCACACATGCATTAATTGTAATTATTGTTTAAAATAAAAAGTGGTGTTTGGCAGACGCCCTTATCCAGAGCTACTTACAATCATTAGTTACAGGGACAGTCCCTCAAGGATCACACAATGGTAGAAAGTGGGGGTTTAAACCTGCAACTTTGTGGTCATCAGAATCACAGGCCAGTATTTTACCCACTAGACCACTACCACCCCCATTATTGCAACAAAGAGGAATATATCTTTAGAATCATTACATGCATAATTTGTATTGAAAATGTGTCATTGTTTAAAAAGAAACATGAATCAATTGTATTGAATCTTCTCTGAAACAAAAGGGTAGCCAAAGAAATGATGTACAGTGGACAAAAGAAAGGTCAAAGGAAGGTCAGGTCAACTCCCAACCAAAACCCAAACACTCCAACATTAATAATATAACTATTATTCCGCGGCATGTGGTTCACATGACCTGGGACCTCACCTTGCACACCTGGACACATGGTCAAAAATGGTGACCCAAGTAGGGTAATTAGCTGGATTACATTAGATCTACCTGGTTAACTAACATTACCCTTGCTGGACTGAGCTTTGGAGTTCACTCTAGGTTCAGATATAAATAGTATGCAAAATGATTCTCTGTCTGGCAGATATACATTACCAGTCAAAAGTTTTGGCGCACACTGAGATTTTCTAGATTTGCATGTTACTCACTTAATATTTACTAAAAATACACTCAGTATTATTTGCTGACAAATACATTTACAGTATGTTCACCATTTGAGTGCCTTAATTAGCCAGAAACTCATTTTATATTTACTACTGATCTACAAAAAGGGCTGGTAAGTGACAGCCAATGGGATGAAACAGTTAATGAGTGCATTTAAAGTCAAAGGACAGTCCCCACACAACCAGTTAACAGGATGTCAGACATGCACTGTTAAAGACGCTTTGCATGTTATAAATGAAATTTCTTTTATTTTACATGTTTCATTTATAGTTGTTTACTCAACAATTTTCCAATGTTTAACAAGAAATAAAAAACTGCAGTTTATTAAATAAATGGATAATACCTGTGGTGTGCTATAACTTTGGCTGGTAGTGTAGGGAAGAGCAGAGGTTCCCACCTCTGGTGTTAGAGGTCTGGTGTCCAATACAGTGGTGATTGCCCAGCTCAAACACACCTGGTTCAACTTATCAGTTAATTTCCTGGTTTAGTGGGTGTGTTTGAGTAGGAAAACTACCAAGCTGTCCAAGCCTGGAGCCGTGCAGCCCTGGGCAAGAGCAGGAGGCCGGAAGTGTAAAGTTTGTGGTGGGACGAGGGCTAAGAGATGAAGTGGGTAATGGGGGTACAGTCCAACTTCTGGTAGGGGCAGAAGAGAGAACGGTCTGCACTAAAATGCTGCATTTATCGACTCTTACTGGAAATATATTGACCAGTAGTGAAAATTCATCCGTTTCCTCTTATTTAATACAGTGTTTTTTATTATAAATCATATAATAAGCAGAACTATTACCATGAAAATAACACACACACATACACACACACACACACACACACACACACATATATATATATATATATATACAGACGTGGACAAACTTGTTTGTCCCCCTAAGATT
>JBBPCY010000035.1:13124867-13157450 GCA_037974405.1 Brachyalestes nurse
AACATGTGTATACCAAAACATTTGTAATTGCAATAGCCTTCTGGGAGAAATGGTGCATTTTCTGGAAAAATTTCAGGGGTACCAACAATTTTGTCCACGTCTGTATATATATTCAGATTTACATTTATTAGTATTTAGTATGCCCCTCGCCGTTTTGCTGTTAAGATGAAAAGAAAGAAACAAGAAAACAAGGCAGGCATTAATAACAATATATATAGAAAAACATCTAAGAGTATCTCATGAGTATCTCATGAACCATATTGTCCATGTTATCCCAGAAATTATTCCTAAGAGCATCTTGTGATGTTATTGAATATTTGGCTTTCTGTGTCTTCAGTTGCCTCCAGAAAGGCTCCATGGGGTTCAGGTCATGGCACTCCTCACTTCTTGATCTTCTCTGGTCTTCGAGCAGTTATTGCAAAGCTTTAGGGTTTGATTGGGTCGTTCTCCTGCTGGAAGATGAATACTTCTAAACAAAACCAGAAGATAGCACATGTTTTTGAAGGATGGAGTGGTACTTCTCCTCTATGCAGAAGACTGACTGCAGAGCAGGCAAAACAGCTTTAGTGTAGAAAAAACCATGGCACCATGCTTCAGTGCTGACGTGATACACTGTGGGATCTTAACCTTACAGTTATTGCAATGCATCTAAAACTTGGATTCTTGGATTCATCAACAAATAGGACTTTTTTTTCTAGTCATCTACTGGGAAATGTAACCCATGCCAAGCCATGCCATTTGCTTTGTTTACCTTCTTAAGAAGTGGTTTAGGAACTTCTGCTTGTCCTTCAGAACTACTTTTTCTGACTGTGGTTGTTTGTCTTAGTGAACAAAGTTTTATGTTTTGGTCTTCCAGTGGTACGGTTGTTTTGGAGGTTTGGATACATTTGTTTCGGCCGTGCACTGCCCCGTTTGATAACTTCAGTTTAGCCATGCTGAGATTAGCCATGCTAAGTTTAGAAGAACTATTTCTGACTTCTGCCACATTCTTTTTTTCCTATCCTTTTATTATTATTATTATTATAAGATCATAAGATCTCTTTCATACCAAACTGAAGTAGATTCTGAAAGTCTCATTTGCTTGGGACAAATGTTTTTGTCCCCCAAGTCTTCTGAATATTCTACATAATTCTACATAATATTCTATTCACACTGGGTCTAGTGACGGACCTTATGCTTATTTTTTCATGTCACTGGTATGTATGGAACGTTTTTGGTTCATATATAAGAGCCTAAAAGAACCGGGGGGCAGTTTCAGGCGGCCCAATGAAAAGTGCTACGTTGGGCAGTCCAACTGTAAGAAGGGCTCAAACAAGGACAGCGTCTCTCGGCCGTTTTTTCTTGGTCCTGACCAGCTGTCACTGTTGGTCTTATCACAGCATAGGTTTGTACTCGGCCCGGCTAGAAAGGAACTTACCTTACCCCATGTGCCAAGCGCTGATTGACAGGTGCTTGTCCTGGACGTTGGGGGTCCTTATCATTTGTTATTTTTTTCTCCTGTGAACATAGCTAAGAGCAGCCACATAGTAGGGATTTGTTCCTGCAGGAAATGCAAGAATGGAAGAAGAATTTCACCACTTGTTGATCTCACCTTTAATTAGTGACTGAGTGAATTTTTAATTTGCACATTATTTCATTAACACCTGCAAGTGAGACAAAAGCATGAACCTTACATTACAGAAACTCCAACTTTTCCCTTCTGAAACGATTCCAGATTCTGATTATTCCAGTACTGAATAAAAATACCAATACTAATTCTATAGATATCTATATCAATAGTAACATAGACCAGTCGGGAAAACATTTCTGTTTTATATTCCCTCGGATTTAATACCAATACTTGGTTCAGCTAATTAACACGACGTGATGGCTGGACACATGTAGTAGGGACCTAGAACTGGACCTGCTTTATTTATTCTAGCTTTATTATTATATTTATTTATCTATTCTAATCTTAAAGTGTTTTTATGAACATAAATTCAAAGACATTCATGTCAGGCAATTTGGAGATGTTAAACTGCCAGTAAGTGTGTGTGTGGGTGTGTGTGTGTGTGTGTGTGTGTGTGTGCGTATCTATCCTGTGATGGACTGGTGATCTATCCAGGGTGTTTCTCCACCTTTCACTGGGATAGGTTCCACCCCCACCCCTGGTTACAATAAGTGGCTCCAATAAGGAATGGATTTGTAAACATACATTTGTTTACAGTCATATGCATAAGTCTGAACATCCCCAGTGAAATCGCACATTAATGTGTTCATGAGTAAATAAATATACATTCTCCATAATTTCTATATTTCTATATAATCTATAGACATATCTATATCTATATGTCCTTATATCTAGATGTATTTCTGTCTCTGTCATATATATATATATATATATATACAAAAAAACATAGATAGATAGATAGTACAGATAGTACAATCGCCTTATAGATAAAATCACCTTATTGAGAAATGTTATTACTATAGTCAATGGATAACATGAGGTACACAAAGTCATTTATGTCTTGGTGTTCCTTTGTTTGTCGATGCCTTGCTCTCTTGCTGTAATGTAATTGATATTCTTTCCTTGTTCTGTCTTGTTAAGATCTCACAGGGCAGCGCCATATCTGCAGAAAAAGAGAAAAAGAACTGCCCTTAAGACATTGAGTCAATAAAACAGACACTTTACCATGCCAAGAGGGAATGGGCTGTACCGCCGCACCTCAGAAAAAGGGGTGGGGGAGAGTAAAATGTAGGATGAAATGGTGATTCGTACACAGAAAACAAACCATAGTGGTAGATAAGTGGGCTTGAATGTGTTTGCTGTAACCGAGGTTGTGAATAGCACAGAAATGCAGTTACATAAGAAAGGACTTAGAAAGTTGTTGCCTCTTGTCTGTTCCCCCCTTGGTTTTGAATGGTACACGCCATGCCGACGGCAAGAACATATCATGGGAATTATCCAGCAGAGAGAGACAGCAGGAGGGAGGGAGGGAGGGGGGAGAGAAAGAGTGAGAGAGAGAGAGAGAGAGAGAGTAAGTATGTACTGTGGCTAGACTGAAGCTGCTGAGAAAAGAACAATGGATCTGCAGTCTTGATGAGCGTGACTGAACACTGCTCTAGAGGTTTAGATCCAGACAAGTGCTGTAGGGAGCAGCAAGCTTTTTTTCTCTCAGAGATGAAGGGAACAAAGGGAGTCAGCTGACCAGGTAATGAGGAGACAAATTAGGGGCCATTCAAAGCATTAAAACGTCTGTACTATTGATTTTCATCCATGCACTCAGCTAGTTGGATACCCCCTGCTGAAAAAAGCACATTAGTCTTTTAAAACAATCCAAAGAAGTCATATGAACACAGTGACATGTGTGTGTGTGTGAGTGAGATCAGTCAGTTGAAGTCCCTGCATCACTGCATGAGGCCAGCGCAGCGAGAGGGGGGGAAAGGAGAGAGAGGGAAAAAAAAACAGTCCGACTTATGCTCAGCAGCTCCCTGTTGCCCTGGAAACAGGTGCTGAGATTCTTTGCCTTTTTCCCCATCTTTCTCCTCGCTATCGATGTCAGTGCCACCTCCCACAGCCTCCCCTCCCCCACGACCTGCCGCATCCACCAACCCCCTCCTTCCCCATTCCCATCTACTGCAGTCATTTAACAATGTCACAGGCCAGAACAACCAAGGCCCCCTCCACACCCCCCACTCCACACACAGACATACATGCGCTCATACACACACATACACGCGCACACAGCCACAAAGTGACGAGCGCATAAAGCCACTGTATCAGGGTCAAACAGTGCCCTGCTATTGATCCCAGTGAGGACTGGGATCTGGTTCTTTAGGCTAAAGCACTAGTCCTTTGACCCCCCCACCCCCACTCCAACCCCCAGTTAATCTCTTCACAAGGACCACTCCGAAGGCAAGCGTTTAATAGAGAAATGTGGACAAATTGTTGGGGCTTTAGGACTGAACACCTTTTCTATCTGATACTACTGATACAGATTTTTAAAGTGTTCTTGAGAAACAGTAAATGTGGCCATGAAAAATTATATTAAATAATATACTATCCAACCTCTTATTTTTCACCTTGAGGTCAGTTTTCCAAAAATCTCTTTATACCCTTCAGTTAAACAGGCCGCTGTGATATGTAAACAACCTCCATTCTGATTGGCTGCACCTCATTCAAAAGCGTGTCACAGTGGGTAGGCGGGGCTAAACTGCTGTATGCCGTGTGTGAAAATGCAGTGGTTTTTGTGACATCACAAAAACGAATTCAAAACAGGACACTTTTTTGTGGCTACATGGACAATACAAAATGGGGAATGAAACTTTGACGATGTTTAACAACTTTTACTGAAAAGAAAAAGCATTTTAAACTTTTTTTGCATTAGTAAAGAAAGGAGTATTGATGTGTCTACAAAAGGGAAAGCAGAACTGGCCAGAAAAGCTAATGCCCAAATGCCCAGCCTGCATTCTACTGATGGATGTTTGTTAGTACAGCGAGTGAGATTTAGGCCCACCACTGTTTAGACTGCATTTCCTTTCAGCCGAAAGGAAAGCGACTAAACCCGAAAACGGCCGAAAGCGAAGGGCTATGCACTAGAGATCAAGTGCTTGATTTCGTTTTCTGGCCTTTTTAAGTCAACACTGTTTTTCGAGCCCCGCATTCCATTGTAGTGACTTTCTCCCTGGTCTGGAGAGGAACATTCCCGGGAAGTGGCTGACCGACAATAACAGCAACAAGGGAAAAAAAAAGAAAAGGAAAAAAAGAAAAAGGAGAAAGGCAGCGGGTTGGGGGTGGGATCGGGTTTGCTGGATCAGGGAGAGAAAGCTGCTCTCTCCCACCTTTGTTTCACCAACACCAGTGACATGCAAACACTGCGGCACTGAAAGCACAGGCTTTTCCACAACCTGCATCGGACCCTTTTGCCATCAGACTGTCTGATTTCATGCAGCATACAGTTCACGTTACACAACCTTGGCTTTGTCAGCGTTTTCAGTGTGTATTTCAAACAGCTGCATTCGCATTACATCTGTGAGGAGTCACCTCAAAAGGGGGGGCTTGTTGTTAGAGCCTGCGGATGATACGCAACAGCGTAACTCAGATGGACATTAACAGCCACATCAGTCCGAGCGAAGGCCGATTGAAGCGGACGTTCTGTCCCGCTCAATCACACTGTGGCATTCCTAATTAGGATGAAAACAGAAAAGGCTCAGGAGAAAGTATGTCAACCCCCAGTATCCCCCCTCCACCAAAACAGTGATTTCTGTTGGATGTACCCTGAAATTAATCTTTTTTTGTAGTAAACACACAGCGTTTGTATGGTTCAGCAGATGCTTAAAAGCAGTCGCACAATACTAGATCAGTCATGTAGAGCTACTAAGGAAATGTGCTAAATATTTTCTTATTCAGATTTCACACAGTAACCCAATAATGGGATGTGTTTTTATGCTTGAGGTTGTAGAAAACCAGTTTAAGGAATAAGCTGGCTAAAAATGTACACAAATCCCAGATGGCTAACACCAAAGACATGTTTAGAGTCCACATTTTTTCTTCTTTAGAGGCACAAGGCTAACGCTGCTAACAAACCAATAGTCACCCAAATATTTTTTGTGAATACGTCCCCAAACCTCCTCTCAACACGTTCAAACCACATCTAGCTCTTCATTAAGGTGGAGTAGACTTGCTCATGTGGTTTGGATGCAGTATGACTACCTGTGAGCTGTAAACATGAACCAAACTTCACTGTTCCTCCTGATGCTTTTTAAACACCAACCTCACATGCTTAAGTCTGCACCACCTTAATGAAGAGCTGGATGCAGTTTGAGAAATGTTTTGGCAATGTATTTTTAGGCTAACAATTTGGGTGACTGTTGACTTCTGGTGTATGTAAGCTAGATTAGCCTTGTAGTGCTAATTTAAATGCATGTTTACATTTAAATGCATGCCAAACCGTTCATTAAAACTTGATGTAGCTCTGTGTCTTCTGGAAGGTCAGTTTAATGCCACAAATTCCTCTAGAAACACCCAACTAAATCTTTTACAAAAACTTAAATGCATAATATATGTTAGTGTTTAATTAACCAGTAATAACACTGACCCTATTCAGTCCATAGGCTGATAGGACAGATTGAGGTGATCTGTAGTCGTGAGTTAATTGTTGCTGTTGGTCTGAGATGAGCCTTCAGTCATGTGACGAGTCAGAATGTGGAGAAAACCCCTCTGGGTGGAACTATCTAGCTCAAACAGGGACAACTTTTCACATTCAAAGTGGCCTTTTGTTTTAGTGGCCAGAGGTAATTCCGTATCAATGGCGTCCTGCAGTGGAGCCCAGAGAACTTTGGACGTTCCAAACAGCAGCGAGGACAAAACTAAGATCTGTTCACGTCACATTATGTCTGCACTGTTTGGACTGTGCTTGAAAAGAGAATGTTTAAAGAGAAGTTATGAAGTGGTCTGCGTGCCAACACATCCCCTTTGAGACTCAGACCTCAGTTTGTTGTGGTCAGTTTTGTCTGTGGTATGAAATTAATTATTCATGACAGAGAATAAAATGTGGAGTCTTCAGTGATGGGCCACTTTATCAGAAACCCTTACCTTTATCTCTACCTGGCCAGTTTGCAGCCGTGTTGTTGTACCTTTTGTGGGAAAAAACCACGAGTGGTCACAGGTCAGTTTCTGACCACAAAGTTGCTCTTGGCTGGATGTTTTTGAGTGACAGATCAATTTTCAATATGTGTAAAAGCCTCACTGTGTCTCATATACACACTTCCATGCCACTTCTATCAGTGGTTCCCCAAACAAATCATATCTGGTCAGCAGTGCCTGTGGTCAGATTGGTGTTTCTAATAAAGTGGTTAAGGACTGGAAGTACAGTATTTTTAATTAAGTGGCCAGTGAGTGGAAGTACAGTGTTTCTTATAAAGTGGCCAATGAGTAGAAGTATGGGGTGTTTTTAATAAAGTAGCCAGTGAGAAGACCTAAAGGATGTTAATAAAGCAGCCAGTGAGTTTCAGTACTGGAGGTTTATAATATAGTGGCCACTGAGTGGAAGTACAGAGGGTTTCTGATAAAGTGGTCAGTGAGTAGACGTACAGGAGGTTTCTAATAAAGTGGCCAGTGAGTGGAAAATCTAGGTGTTTCAAATAAAGTGGCCAGAGAGTGGACATATGGTATATATGTTTCTAATGAAGGCCAGCGAGTAAACATACAGGGTGTTTCTAAAAGAGCGGCCAGTGAGCGGAAGCAGGGGTGAGTGTTTTTAACGAAGTGGCCAGTGAGTGGAAGCCCAGTATTAGTACAAAACTGAGAAGAAATATCTGGAGACGTGGCGCCGCCTGCTGGCCGACCGGGAAAAGTGCAGAATGTGAAGTTGTTCAGTGTTCACTCTGAGAAGTTCAGTGCGGAGGGTTTCTTTGTGAAAACACGAGTCTGAAAATAAGCCAAGCGCAAGGAGTTGCGGGTACAGGAACCTCGAGAATGTGTCTGAGAGCATTTCTTCGGAGTTGTCACATCGAAACGTGTCTGGTGAGATGTTTTCTGAGGTCCAGCCCACCTCGTTTCAGAGTAAAAACAGTTCCTCACACTCTTACTTTCACATTCGAAATAACACTCAGCAGCCGCACCTTAAAGCTGTCCGGCACCAAGGCCACTCTCCACACACACCGTGAGTAGCTTAAAAGTCTGTTCTCCTCGTTGTGTGTCTGTGTGTGAGAGAGTATGATTTTAGTGTCACTTCTCTCTGTGACGAAAGGTGAAGTTGTAAAATAGCGCAGCTCGCAGATTTTCAGCGAAATCGAAAGCAGAAATTTTCTCACGGCTGGTTTTCCTCTGAAAGAGTTTTAATCAACAACAAGCTTCGTTTTCTCTCACTTTTCTCGCTTCTGTCAGGAGTGACAGAAATATTCATGAAATGTTGTCCAGCACCTCTTTTGTCGGATCTGACTTTGCAGCCATATGTTGATTAAACTTACCCTGACCTTGTCAGATTGGGTCGTTTAACCTTACCACTTAATGTCTCACCTGCGTGTCTTTTCTCTGGATTTTGTCTGATAATCCCCAGTTAAGGATTAATTCTGGACCTGCACCGTATTACCCTTCATTGGAGAAGCAGGACGCTGTGTAGTTCTGTAGGGGTGAACCGATAAAGTCAAATCACGAATCGGTCCCATAAACGATTCAGGGCCCGATACACTTTTTTCTTGCAGTGTTTAACTTATTCTGCGCACTCAGAGTGTAACAATTCACACACTTCGATTCAGTTATGAGTTCACAATTCAGTATCTAATAGAACGACGACTGTATTCAGTTGTGGCACAATTTACTAATGAGCAGGAAGGTGGGGGTGGGAGTGGGGTGTATGAGGTGAAGGTGCTGGACTTGGCTGTTGAATGGTGTTGTTTTAAAACTACAAACAATCCTGTTACGTCAAGTATCATAATGAATCAAATGCTTATTCTAAACAAAGCATTGTCACATTACAGCAGTGCGATGTCACGAATTTCGATGCATTGTTACATCATTAGTTATGGACTGGGACATTGGCCCTTATTGTCCATACTGAGATAAGGGCAGGTGCAGTGTTTTTTTTACACCTAAACCTTTACACATGTTTTTTCTCTTTCACTTTTTGTTCTGTGATCCTGAATAGAAATGTAAACAAAACAGAAATGAAAGCACAACATAGTCACCTTCATCATTCCTTCTCTAATACTAGGTTACACATCCACTTGCATTAAAGAGACCACATTCTACATTTAAAAAAAAAAAAAACATTTTAAAGTGTTTTTTTTTTAAAGTGATTCATTCTTATGTGACCATTTTACAACCTTTCTTTATCTAATAAAATTAGAGTGATTTCATAATAACATTGAGTTCAAATTGAGCTGTCATTGCAGTTTAGTGTTCATATATAAACTGAATTAACTGGGAATCCCCAGTGTTCCCCAGTTATAGTGTTCATGTACTATATTAAAATCTTTTCAGAGGACTGGGTATTTTAACTCACTGTTGCACAAACTGGGTGCGTTCCAGCTAGAATTTATGTTGCCTTAATTTTAAATGAAGCTTCTCTATAAAATGTGTTTTTTAAAAGAAATGCTTTTGTTTAGTTTTTTACAGTATTTTGGATTTTGCTTGTATTTTAGTTGGCACTTTACCTGGTCATAGAACTTTATGCTTCACTTTTTATGGCTTTTTTATGGATCTTCCCATCACATCTTAAAGATACTACAATTTTTTTACACCCAATTCAACACAGAAATGTCATACAAATATATGTCTCACTATTGATGTTCAAAATTTTAGGCCAGATTATTATTATTAAAGACTCTCTCACCCTGTTTACATATTTAGCACAGTTTGGGAAAGTATCTTTGTGTTGTAGTTTTACACTTGTAATCTTTTTTTATCTTTCCTGATAGATGGCTCATAGAAATGACAGCTCCCAAATCAAGGAATGCTTAGACCACATGGAAGTCGACAGTAATAGCAGTGCAGGCTCCAGCGGAGGGTCATCAAAGGAGCAAAAATCCAGGTCCAGTCAGTACTCTGGTGCAGGAGCTGCAAGTTTGGGGCCACCGCCCGCCACCGGGGAGAAACTGGTAGAAACGTATCCCCTCAAAAAGCTGAAAAAAGACCCAGAGTGCCACATGGAGCTTGACAAGCTGTTCACCAACTCAAAGCACACTGTGCTTGTAGATGTAAGGACCCTCATTTCTAAGTGAAATAAGTGAAAAAAGAATTGCTTGCCTGCTTGAATGCCATACTGATAGATAGATAGATAGATAGATAGATTGATTTAGTTGTTTATTCATCCTGTCTGTTCACTAATGACGGACAGTCCTAGATGTAACCAGAACTAGAAGGTGCAAGATGCCACACTGTTTATTCTTTGAAGTTCAGGCATGATTTAAAGCCCAGTGTGAGTGTGTAGACAAATGTGTGAAAAATAAATAACACTTTTAATGGTGTGTGGACAGCTGTCCCATTGGCCTAAATTTTGAATGAATGAACCGTGTGGTATCTTGCACTTTCTACTTGGAATATCTGTCATTTGTTGTGTTTTCCTCCTTTAAGTTAACAGACAGGATAAACACATCTAAATTAGCTGCGAAACAGTGTAAAATAAGCTGCTAAACATTAGTGTAAACACCCGATCTCATTTACATAAGCTGCTAAACATCAATGTGTGATAAAAAAGCACATAAGTGATTCTTTTTGACTGCTAGTAAAAATAAGACTCTGGAACACTCAGCCTATAGCTAATTTCTACCCATTTTAACCCTTTTAAATGCTTTTGTTATGATTATTGTTAATGTAAAGAGGCTTACTGAATAATTCAGTAACTTGTACTAAACTAATATGTATATTAAGTACATTCAGTATACCCTGGTCAAATAACACATTTTGATTATTTCTATCCTCTGCAGAAAACACTTCTTCCCATTTTAATGCACAATTACTGTATTTGCCAAATCACATACTGGAAAAAACTAAATATAAAATATGGCTTGTGCAAAAGCAAAGGTCCATTGTATTTATTTATTTTTTACCAGTATGTTAAATATGACAAAAACTAAAGTTCTGCACTAAAATTAGATAAAAAAAATTCACATCAGAACACAACAAATATGTCCAGAGCATTGGAGGTCACTGTAACATTGGTCATTCAAATAGATCTTTTGTCTCAACAGACAAATATGTTTCAAAATGGAAAACTCATGCCACATAAAGGGACGCATGTCTGGGACAACAATCATGTGAAACTACCCCCACAATATGTAAGTCATGCTTCTTTTCCATGGAGCTGCTCGGTGAAGGGATGTACAAATTGGACAAGAGTTCAGAGAATTGACACAATGTTCCACTTATGTATTCAATTAGTCAGGACATGTTTGTTGTTTACATTTTGCTTTACCTCCTGAGCTACGAGGCTAATTTACAGTAGTTGCCCAAAAAGCCCAAACTGCTTCTGTAAAAACACATTAAAACTCTCAACCTGCTCAAACCACATCCAGATCTTCAATAAACCCATTGTATGCAGTTTAGCTCTCCATTGTATGCCTGCTTTGTGAATTTTTGGCAGTGTTTTATTTATTTTCAAATAATTTAATCTGGAATCAATAAAGTTTCGTGATCCTGATTCTGATTATGGCTCACAATAAGTCACAAAACCACGTCCACAGTGAGCTTGAGAAGACGAGCTTAAGAAAAGTTCTAGTGTTATATATTTTCAGAGCCACTTTGGGCTTTTTGGGTGACTTGAGTTCTAGTGTTTGTTAGTAATATTAGCCTGTCAGTTCTACACTAAAGATCCAGGATTTGGCGTGCAAAATGCATCTAAAGAAAGCAGAAAAATGTGTACATTTAAAGTTTAACATGTACACGTTAAACTATACTCAGGATTCTCGCAGCACGCATTAAAACACTGCAGTTGTTTAGAGGGTTGTTTTCATTGCAGCCTTCAAAACCTGGCACGGACTCTCGCTGGAACGCCACACAAAGAGCTCTAGAACAGCTTAGGAAGGGCAAGCCTACAGTGGCAGACGTGGAGGTATGATAATGTGGAAAACTGAATACACAGTCTTTACCATACCTCACTGTAATGATGTTTGTATTAGAAGCAGATGCTGGAAAATGATCTTTCTTCTGATATTTCAGAGGGCCATTAAGTCGTACAATTCTACCTACAGATCGGAGTGGCATTTTGATGCCCTTTTCACCTACATATCGGTCAGTGAGTTCATCAGCACGCTAAAAAACATTTTTTTTGTTAATTCCACCTTCCTGGTATCTACACTCGTTGGTCATTTTATCAGAAACACCTACCTTGCAGTTGAGCTTTATAGGATTACAGTTACTGACTGAAACCTTCTGTTGCTGCACAGTTTATAAGCCCCCATCCACATCCATCCTGGAAATAAATGGAAGAAGATAATTCTCAGCATTGGCACCAACACAGTAGTGGCACGTTAGTGAGTGTTACGCTGGTGCACCTGATAAAATGACCACCAGTACAAGGTCGGTGTATTTAATTAAATGCTTTGCTTATGGCTGAATTTCTTCACCAGAATGTACACAGGCAGGAGAGCAACTTTTCCAGTGTGATCTCCAGAATGGCCAAACTGGCTTTGCAGCTTCCAGACCTAATCAAACACGTAAGAGCTGTATTATCCTCATCTTTTTTATGTCAGCCTTGTGCAGTGGATGTTTGTCGATATGCGACATGATGCAAAAATACTGTTTTTTTCCCCCAGTTTTCTTTCTGTAATTTTGTCACTGACAACTAAAACCCACTACCTGGGATTCCCACAGTGCTGAGAAGATACAGGCTAGTTTGTGTTGCTTTGAAGCCCTGTGAAGCTCCTAACCCTATCCCTAACACATAATTCAACATCTCAACACAGTTGGAGGAGAACACTAACCACCAATTCTGTTACACCAGCTAACAGACACCCACACTAGCTAGTATCACAGTGAGTGATGTGGGAGGGGGAGGGGGAAGGATGTCCTACCCATCCAGAGAATTATGCACTTGGACTCCTGGCTTTGCAATGTAAAAGAAGTCAGCAAGATTGATTTCAGCACAAAGAATCAATGGAAGCAGAGCTACTGTAACAGTTTCCTTCCATTAGGTCATATTCCAAAGGCAAACCAAGTGCATACAAGTACTATTACATACATTTTTATCTATGTTTTGCTCCATGTATTCTTTTTTTTTTATGCACAGCCCATTCCTCTGCTGAGGCAGAACCGCAGCCACGCCATAACAATATCCCAGGAGCAAATCTCCTGCCTTCTGGCCAACGCCTTCTTCTGCACCTTCCCCCATCGTAACAGCACTAAGCCTGGCAGTGAATATGCAAATTTCCCCACTATCAACTTCAGCAGGTACGACTAACTTCTGTTCGTCTTATATACAATGATGCATTTGGCCACACGTCACAATCAAAGCAGTCACATGTTTTGCATTACTTCGAGTGCACTGTAGTTCTCTATCACACTTTCCAGTACTGTGTATTTAAGGTATTCATCGTATAATTCACTTTATCGTTCTTCCACAGCCTGTTCGGTTACGCGTGTCCACGAAAGACCCAGAAGCTGAGAGCCCTTTTCCATTACTTCAACACTGTAACTGCAGAAGGTAACTGTATACCTTTTAGTAATAATGTGGATCGCGGGAATTAAGTCTTTTCTCACCATTTAACCAAAAGCCTCAAATGTACTTTTTGGGATAGAGGAGAATAGAGGAATAGAGAATAGAGAATAGAGGAGAATGTAATTCCATCAAGAAATGGGAAAATATGGACATTTGGGGATTTATGTACTGGACTATAAAAGTATCTTAATACTAGTTTCCCATCACTTTAAAATGCAGGTGGTGCTGCACCTATAGAAACATTAGCCAACTGAGCCCTCTTTCCTACTGAAGCCTCAATAACAGACCCTCGTTCAAAATCGCTGTTTTCTGCTTGCAGTCTTCATTAAATATCAACTGGGCATTTTTAACACTTTTACCTGTGTGGAACTGACTGCTAAACTAGAATGAACTAGAATGTTTCTTACCTCATTCATTTTATTCAAGTCAGTAGTCAAAGATTATTAATGATCATTATTGGTATGTATTTTACTTTACTGTCTACCAGACACAAAACCTGTTGGGCTGGTCACTTTTGAACGAATCTCAATTCCACCATCTGACTTCCCCATCTGGAAAAAGTAAGGGAACTTTGCTTTTTGTGAGTGAAGCAAATGCAAGAATTAGCCAAGATTCTGAGTCTGATGCTCTTATGACTTCCAGCAAAACAGAGACTCTGACCAACCTTCATTGCTCTCACAAAGGCTCCATTGAGCAGGAGGGTAAAGGCATGCTGCAGGTTAGTCTGTTCCATTTTTTCTCCCAGGCAAAGGGGTGTGAATCTATGGGATCTATGGGTTGATCAATGTTTTTTTGAGTGAAAAAGTGACCAGATTGGGTTGATGATGATTTAAAAAAAAAATTATATAGCACCTTTCTCAAACCAAATACAAAATACAAACTAAACCAGCATTTGATGTGCAGTAGTAGACAAAAACATTAAATTGTCCAAATTACAACACAGATTACAGTAACAGAGAAGAACAAATAGAAAGCAGAATCGAGAGTTAGGAGACGAGGCAAAGAAGATATGTACCAGACGAATCTGGTCGCTCACTAAACCATGAAACCCGTCTATTCCACTTGACACTCGTTTCTTCCGTCATGTTGGACAGGTGGATTTTGCCTGCAAGTTTATAGGTGGAGGGGTGCTGGGAAAAGGACTAGTCCAAGAAGAGATCCAGTTCCTTCTGTGCCCAGAGCTGATTGTGACCAGGCTCTTCACTGAGAAACTGGCTGACAACGAGTGCCTGAAGATCACAGGTAGTAACGAAGTGGTTTGAAGACATCTCCATTTGCATTAGAGAACCCTTGCAGTGTCCAGGCTAATGGCGATGGTTGAGAGGTTGGAATCTCTGCCAGTGTCTGAAATGTGTTTGCTTTAATCGAACTCTCATTCTCCTCAGGCGTTCAGACATACAGCACCTGCACGGGCTACAGCGATAGCTTTGAATGGCAAGGCCCAAATACAGACGACACCAAGAGGTAAAGAAGCATCATGAATACTAACCCCTACATCTGCAAAGCAGAGTCAACTTTAACCAAGTACTGGTCCAACACATCGTTTGAAAGAAAACACAGTATTATACATTATCTATAAGTCACAGGAAAGTTGGTCCAAATCCAATCTTTAATCGTGTGAATTAGACTCTGGTGTAAATGTTTTTTCTCCAATGTGGCTCCTCCATAAAAGTAGTATTACCTCATAACAGTGGTGAAAATGGCTTTTGTTCCAGAGACGAGTGGAAAAGACGGTACTGTCAGATTGTTGCCATTGATGCTTTATGCTTCAAGAACCCCAGAGAGCAGTACAAAGAGGAAAACATAAAGCGGGAGCTGAACAAGGTCTACCTTTTATGGTACACTGATGAAATTTTGTGCAAAACGTAATCAAATGCAGCTTCACTCAAACGAATTGTATACATTTTGTTGTTAAAGGCCTATGTTGGCTTCAAGAACGATCCTAATATACCTTCTGATTACACTCCTGCCATTGCGACTGGCAACTGGGGATGTGGCGCTTTTAACGGTGATCCAAAGCTCAAAGGTAACCGGCGCCTCACTGAAACGTACAAATCATTTAAATCTTCTTGCCAAATGTACTGATTAACTAAACACCACACTGGCTTTAAAAAGCTCTCATCCAGATGATGGCTGCAGCTGTGGCTGGCCGAGACTTGGCGTACTTCACCTTTGGAAACAAGTCCCAGGCACAGGAGCTGCAGACAATGCACCATCACCTGAAGTCTAAAAACATCACTGTGGGTCAGTACTATATCAACTTCACTCTAACATCAAAAACACATAATAATGGACATTTACATAAACAACTAAGTGTTTGTGAAAACATCTCTTTCCACAGGCGGTTTGTACTCACTGCTACAGAAATACTGCCAAGACTACAGCCGTCACCCGCATAAATCAAAGAATGTGTTTGAGTACATCAAAGAAAACACTGGCTCTTTCTCTAGTTATCTGTGAAGGGACTGCAAAGAGGCTGGGAGGAACACACTGACCGCACACTCCTGACCTCTTCACATAATGAAGAAAGGAAATGGGGGTTGACCTTTACCTGCAATAGAATCTTTACTGAAATTGCCACCTGTGGTGTGGTGTTGCACTTTAAATAACAATGCTAATAGGGTGAATATGTCTTTCAGTGTGACAATAAAATGACAATAAAATCCTTTGGTTGCTAATGTTATGGATCTAATGCTGGATAATTAATTACATTGATTAAAAAAGGTTTGGAGAACCTGGAAATGTGTTGGGTTAAGTTTTTATCTAAGTTTACACAAGTCTGCCAAAAGATTAAACCAGTCATCTAATATTGCATAGATCCACCTTGTGCCACCAAAACATTTCTGACCAGTCAGGGTACAGACTAGTAAAGCCCTCTGAAGGTGCTTCTACGCCAGCAGCAGATCCTCAAAGTCTTGTGAGTTGTGTGGTAGGGCCTCCATGGATCAAACTAGTTTGTCCAGCACGTTCCACAGATGCTCGATCAGATAGATCTGGAGAATTAGGAGGCTCAGACAGCACTTTGAGTTCTTTGTGATGTTCCTCAAACTCTTCCTGTAACAGTATTTGCAGTGTAAGGGGGCATCATCCTACTGAAAAAAGAACTGCCGTTAAGGAACAGCATGTCCTGGAAGGGCTGAACTTGGTCTGCAGTGAAGTTCAGGTGTCAAACTAATGTCTGTATGAATGGAAGGACCCAATGTGCACTGACCCCTTTCTATCAGAGCTGCATGAAATTCTTCAGCAGTTTATGCTACAGCAGCTCTTCTGTGGGATCAGACCAGATGAGCTGGCCTTCCGTCCCCAAGATGGCACCCCTGACCCTGTCTTCAGTTCAATGGTTGTATTTTTTTGGACCACAGATTGTTGATGACTTAAGAGAACAGACTGTACAGTGAAAGAAAGCCAGATAGGAATCAGAGACTACAACTACAGCATCACTTTCACGAAGAAAAGCAGGTTGGAGTAACGTCTATAATTAGAGAATGGGGAAGTATCTAAAATATCGGTGTGCAACAATAGGGGCGTAATCTGAAGACAAATAGTTATTAATAAAATGAGCAAAGGGAAGGAAAAGTGCAGAGAGGTTTAAAAAAAAAAGTTGTGGGTGTTGAGTCATGCTGACTGGATTAGAGATTAATCAACAGGTGAATCAAAAGCAAACATGACAAACACTGAATAATAGAGCTGTTTATGGTCCTCAATAAAAAGAGCAAAGGGAAGGAAAAGAGCAGAGAGGTTAAAAAAAAAGTACTGGGTGTTGAGTCACGCTGGCCGGATTACAGATGTATCAACAGGTGAATCAAAAGCAAACATGACTAACACAGATTAATAGAGCTGTTTATGGTCCTCAATATAGTTTTAGGTCTAGAACTGCCACCATTCATACTGGACGAATCCGTGTGCAGTTTTCTCATACAGCTGCTCAAGATTTCTCCTGTAGATCTAAGCTTTATGGTGAACCATGAAAAAGTGTGATTAGTCTTTAAAACAGCACGGATGTTAAATTAGAAAAAAGTATCACATTAAAGGAATACAATCAATTAGTTCTCAAAACTCAATGGAAATACACCTTTTATTAAATGGATTATAATATTTCGGATTGTACACACAATTCTAAGAAATAAATAAAATTCTTTTTCCGTCACTTCAGGAAAGATCAGGTCGTCTTGCAGCATAATTTCCATTTTACTTCTATGAATTACGAGGCTGAAAATATTTGCCTGCTTTGTTTGAGTGGTCTCCTGAAAGCTTGTAACATTTTGGCACAGAGGTCAGATATGATGCAATGAATTGCAGTAGGAGAGATAACTGACCTGCTTACTATTCCCTTCTACTCTGCAGCTTAGAACTTTGCACATTTAAGGGTTTTTCCCCACAACAAGGATGCTTCCATCTTGTATACATTCAGTCGCTTCCTGGCCTTATATACATTCATCTGTGGTGAAGCTCATTCATTAAAATTGCTAAAACAAGCATGAAATATTCCAACTGCAATCAGTTAAAAGTGTTATCTACATCATATAAAAAATTGTGGATTTATTTAAACAAAGCTCATAAAATCTGGCCAGATCACTGTGTGTTTTCGCAGAAAAACATCCATGTTGGAGGACAAGTGTGTATGTTAACAAGGTCTGCAAACCTGCACTTTTGGTTATGTTTGCTTTGATACATAAATAATGGTTGAAAAACAACAATGGAATTCCAACTGAGAACCTGGTGGACAGAGGGAGACCGAGCAAGGTCAGCCTGTTGCAGTTTTATAGTCCTTGAATGTTTATGCTGATTTATGAACCTTATCCATCTTCCCACAAGTCATGAAGTATCTACAGAATCTCATCTAGCAGCAACAGTGCTTTGATGAATGGCCATTCTGGGTTTTTTTTTTACAGATAACTAGGCCTTACCACCAGCAGTAGGCCTTATTCATTCATTTCCTGAGCAGCTTATCCTGACCATGGTCTCAGGAGGGGCTGGAGTCTAGTCCAGCGCTCACAGGACGAAAGGCAGAGAAACACCCTGAACAGGTGGCCCATCCATCGCAGGGTAGACCTTATTTTCAACTGTAAAAGAAAAGCAACAGTCGCAGCCTCTAATGCCTCAAAGTCAGTGCCACTGCCATGTGCCAGAAATGGAATGCACCAGTGACTCTAGTGTGTTCTGTGCGACTGCCAGTGCTTTTAGTGGATATAGAGGGATGAGAAGATGGCACTTGGCCAGCAGACATTGGGGTAGCCTTAAGGGCAGGGAGGAAGAGAGGTGTTTAGGGCTGGGCCTGGAAAGCATCCAGGTTGAAGGCCAAGTCGAGAAAACGTGACAGCTCCACTAGATGAGCCTTCTTGTTTCCAGTGGCAGGAGCAGCAGCTGGGTCACGTCCAGCATAACTGAGAATAAGAGCAAAACAGATACAACGACAAATAAAACAATTTTATAGGAAGGAACTACAAAAACAAAAATAGGAAAACAGTTACTTTGGTAATGAGCACTAAAGTCTCACCAGATGGAACGGGTGCGGTCAATCGTGCAGATTCTTGGCTTGATGTAATCATAGTAGCCCTGGTTCTTGTGCTCCTCTTGGCACCACAGCACCTCAGCCCGGGGGTACTTACCAAGTTCAGCCCTGACCAGGTCAAAAGGGAACGGAGAAAGCTGCAAAACAGTACAACACAGGTTACTTACAGTTACTTTTCATGACTTTATTTCTTTATTCCTTGTTTTCCCTCAACGGTGTCCTTAAACAGTAAAGAACACCACTGTTCCAGAACCCCCTCTCATGTGTGTTTGACATGAATACAAATAAGCAAGAAACCTGCTCAATGCGGGTGATAGCCACAGACTCCTCCATGTCTTTGCTCTTGCGCTCTTTAGTCAAGTCGTAGTAAACCTTTCCTGTGCAGAAGATGATGCGTTTCACGCCAGCTGGATTCTGGGATGCTGCACCCTCCTCTGGGATCAAACGCTTGAATTCTGTGCCTAAGTAAACACAAATTAGGGCAATCGCTATTGGATCGTCACACTTTGTTACAATGCGATCAAATATAAATTCTAATTAACAATAAATATCTACAGGGCAACAAATAGAAATTCTAGCCTTTTTCGTTGTGTTAACAACAATTTAACAGCATGTTAGTGCACTTAAGAGTCATACAATAAAAAAAAAAACTAGATTTTATAACTGCATCAGAAAATACACACTTACTTTTTTTTTATGAAAACTTAATTCAAATACACCACGGCTTTAAGATACACAAAGCGGTTCAAGTACTTTAACCAGGACGCAGTTCTTAAAGCAGCATTCTTACTCAAGTCATGCTATTTTGTACTACTTTTGTACAGCTTTTGCCCAGTCGGAACAGAAGCACTCTGACGAGAACCAGTTTGCTCAAATATATGAGAGCGCATATTTTATGCATGAGCGAACTATTTTTTGTGGTTGCTGGAATAACATCAGACCCTATTCACAGATTATCTGATTTTTCACATATCACCCCTTGAGCACAGCAGGCTTGAGCATTTGCAAAGTGTTAGCTGGGCATAAACACGCCTTTAGTTTGTTCTTAAACTGTAATTATGTGCAATTGTTTAGCTTGTTGTGAAGGTGCATTACCTTTTTCAGTTGTAAAAATAATATAAATTCCAGATTTACTGAAAGGACTCACCAGGCAGCATTTCGTCAAAGCTGGACTTGGCCTCTGGGTGACGTAATAGTGACTTAGGAGTAAAGATGATAAGCTGCAGGTGAGGAAGAATTAAGACAAACATTAAAACCTAGGCATATTTAAAATCAAAGTGAGATCTCCTTATATAAACCTTTCCTTAAAATGTTGATCTGAGGTGTACATGAAAGGTGATTGGTGGTTCTTACAGGCTTTCGAAAAGGCAGAAGGATCTGCCTCCTTAACACATGAAAGTAATTGGCAGGAGTGGAACAGTTCACCACGATCCAGTTACAGTCATACAGCTGTTGGACTGCAAAGTCTTCAGTGATTTTCTGAAACAGACAAACAGTGTCAGGGGGTACTTCGGGCAGAAACTAACACTGCAGTATATTTGGCTTTTGCTTAAATGTTTCCAAAGAATGAACCATGGACTTACAGGATAAACATCAGGGTCGTCGTTACACATCTGCAGGAAACGCTCAGGGCGAGCTGATGAATGCTCAGGACCCTGAAAACATCAGCACTGTCAGAACACAACAGAACCAGAAAAGAGCAGACATAACGAGGAAGATACTCAAATAGAAATGGAACATACCATTCCCTCCATGCCATGGGGGAGCAGCAGGACAATGCCGTTCTGCCGTACCCACTTGGCCTGGCCGGGGCAGATGAACTGGTCGATAATACACTGGGCTGTGTTGTGAAAATCTCCGAATTGGGCCTCCCAGAGCACCAGCGCATTAGGGCTAGCCATAGCGAAGCCCAACTCAAAGCCTAAAAATGGTCATGGGTTAAAATCACACTATAAAGTGATAGTTAAATTAAAGAGCTAATATGGCAATGTTTGAAAAGTGTTGCCACTTTGTTTGCTATACTAACTAAAACCCAGGCTTTCCATGTTTATAGTGTCATATAGGGAAATGACAAGACAGCAACTTGCCTAATACCCCATATTCAGACAGGGAACTGTTGCATACAGTGTAAGGTGCCTGGTTTTGATTGATGTAGTTCATAGGGATGCAGGTCCTCTTATCCACATTCTGATCATGCAGCACATGGTGACGGTGACTGTGGACAGGAAAGTGGGTCTATTAGAGACAGTAAGAGCACCTGGATATGTTTTCTGTACTTCAGAGTTCAGCAAGAGAGCCAAGGTCAGTTTGAGCACAACCTAAAGGTGCCTCTCTCGACGTCCTGACCACTGAGGCGCACGTGGATGCCCTCCTTCAGCAGAGAGCCGAAGGCCATGTACTCTCCCAGAGCCCAGTCCACCGTCCGGTTCTCAACCATTGCTGCTCTGCCCTTCAGAATACGGGTCAGACCTTAGAGAGAGAGAAAGCTGGACCTAAATCGCTGAACACAAAGACAGTGTGTTTGTGTGTGTGTGTGTGTTTCTTTGTGGGGCATAAGCTTAGATCCAAAAAACAAAAAAACAAAAAAGCGCACCTCCATGGATGGTAAAGTCCTCAACTGGCACAGAGGAGGCCACTTTGCCGATGTGAACAAGGTCCTCCTCGCTCAGCCCGGTGGAGGGACAGCTCATGCTCTTAGGCTGGCCTTCCAGAGTGAAGAAACCTGTAGAGCAAATAATTCCCAGAAAAAAGTCAATGTGATAAAACTATGTATAAACCATAATTTGTACAGAGGACACATAGCAACATTAACACATACCAGGCCAAGGGGAGTCAAGCCAGTGTTTGATGTGGAGGATCTTCTCGTCTTTAGAGCGAGTGTAAGCCTCCTCACAGATCTTATCATATTTGGCAATCTCCTCCTGAAGGCAAAGATTAGGGGATATATAATTTTTAACATTTTAAAAACCATTTTTCTTAGGAACTGATACCCTCCATGTGAGTTAATCATAGTTTCTCAAGCTCAGCTTTTAATTAGTTAGTTACTATGGCTTTCTACTAAGTTGTTTAAGTGTTCACATAAGTGTTTATATAAGTTCATTTCAGTCATAAAAGGTACATATATGGCTTTATAGAAAATCTGCTGAAACAGGCTACTGTTGAGCTTGGGTACATGGGTAAAACGAACATGACCGCTCATTGTGCATGCTTTATAAATAGATAATTTCTTGAACAAGTTTTTATTTGTTGTGTATCTTGAAGTGCTGTTGAAACAAATCTCTGTTGACTGAGAAGCCCAGCCATCCATTATAAGTGTAATAAACCGTGGCTTATCCAGCCTTTGTTTCTTTTACACCACGTGTGCACTGAGGTGTGATCTGCTTGGAACTTCATACTGTGTCTAATGTCTTACTTAGATCGGAATACTGTGGCTCAACCACAAATTCCTCTATAGGGTTCAGAATCTATAATATGAAATAGGTGGACAGTCGTGTATATAAGTATTCTGTGTGTTCCATCACTGAATACAGAGCAGTGTTCACTCTAACAAGCTATGGTTCACATCACATGCACCGAAAGCTGTATCGTACTATGCTGAACTGCTGAATTCGACTTCAGTTCAGACCCATTACATCAGTAATGTCTGTACCTCATACTCCAGCTGGGTGACGACTCCCTCCGCTATAAGCTTCTCTGCATATTTCTGCAACACTGGCTTTTGCTTTTTTATCTGCTTGTACATCAGAGGCTGTGTGAACATGGGCTCATCCATCTCATTGTGGCCGTTCCGCCGGTAGGAAACCTAAAAAAACAAGCTCATCCACAGATCAAAATGAAAATAGAAATTAAACAGAACTTGTGATGCAAGTAGTATTGAGCAAGCACAAAAATGCATTTTCAGTTTTGTTTTGCAGTAGAGCTGCACAATATTAGGAAAACATGCGATATGCGATAATGTTGTTGAGTGTTGCGATGGCGATATCACATGCGATAAGTAAGTAGAAACTTTATAGTGTTATAGCCTTTATAGTGTTAATGTTTTTCTGCTTTGGATTTGCTGGTGACATAGACTCAAGATGCGGACTAGTCTATACAGAAAAAAAAATGAAATATTTCCATTCCAACATTTTAATGCATCCCATAAAACATTTGAACCACTGAACATGGTTGGAAAAAAATCTGAAAATAATTTTAATAATTCAATCTTAAATAAATGTAAACAACTTAAATTATAATAGTTCTTTCGCAAAATGTATCAGTCTTTAGCGATATGTATATTGCACATGTTGATATCGTGATGACGGTAAATTTATGATATATTGTGCAGCCCGATTTTGCAGTATGAACAATACACTTGCTCTGTTTATGTGGGGGAAAAAACAGAGCATGGGACTCACCAGGTCCACCACCACATCTTTGTGGAAGGTTGCCCTCCACTCTGCAGCAACGTTGCAAACATACATCACAGCTTCTGGGTCATCAGCGTTCACATGAAAAATTGGGGCGTTTACTACTCGGGCAACATCAGTGGGATAGGGCGAGGAACGGGCCATCCGCGGGTCAGTGGTGAAGCCGATCTAAACAGACGACATGGTGACTTTCTCTGTGATAATGAACACTTTGAGGAAAAAATAAATAAATCACAGATCTAGAGCTATAACCAACTGATGAAAAGTGGTGGATGCAGGAATGTGGAAGTGGGACACACCTGGTTGTTGACGACCACATGCACCGTGCCGTGAGTGGTGTATGAGGGCAGGTCACTCAAGTGGAAGGTCTCGTACACAATGCCCTGACCTGCAAAAGCTGCATCTCCATGTAGCAGAATAGACATCACCTGAAAAGAAGGCCACAAAACGTTCATGTTCAAATATCAGCCTTTTTTTAATTTAAGCATGTATTTCAGTGTTGCACAGCATATGTGAATAAGCCAGGGCTTTACCACCACTGACTTACTGGCCCTACCGTTTTGAGGCCAACAATGGGCTAAAAATGAAGTTATGAAAATGAAGAATCAATATATTAGCAAATATAAATTCATATTCTTATTATATTATACTTTCTGTTATATTCTAAAACTTTAAAATAGTAAAAAGTATTTTAAATAGTCTTTTGCAATGACAAAAGGTTTGTTTTGGATGCTGAAACATTTGGAGGTGTCTTTAACCAGTACTGCTGTGATACGGTCAGGAAAGGTTTAGCTTAGTTGTTGGATGTTTGGTTATTATAAGCCCAAATAAAACAGAAATGATCAGTAATTTGTAGGGATGCACCAAAAATACGGCCACCGAAATTTTTTGGCCGAAAATGCAAAAAATGAAATTAACGTGACCGAAACAGTGATGACGTGATCAACAACCGTGCTGCCTTCTCGCCTCGGTGTTAGCCGCCGCTAACCAGCCATCCTTTGCTCGGGAACTGAGCAGCTCCAAAAATGAGACGATACAGGGAGCTAGGTCTGTGCTTTATTCCCTCAGAACGGGAGCTTTTATTTTCTTTCTTTGAAAGGAACATTCGAGTGGCAAAAAGCATTCGCGAACGGAGGAGCAATGAAAAGAAAAACTTTTGCGCACCCCCCCTCTCGCCATGCAGAGAAAGAAGCACAGAAGAGGCAAGACCCTTTTTTTTTTAATACTTTTTTTTTTTTAAATATGTTTTATGTCTTTGTTTTAATACACTATTTTGTTATAGGAATACAGAGAATGTTCTATCTTTCAGCAGTTTTTAAAGCACTTGCTCTGAATGCACTTTGTTCATGCACTTCCTTCACAATATTAAAATGCACTTGAATTCACTAGTTTAATGAGAGAAGTTATTTAATTGTATAATATTTCAGCTATCTTGCTTTTAGGCTAATTATGAGTAAGGCCAAGTAAATTATTTTATTTCAACTTTTATTTTATATTGTGCATTGTATGATTGCTAAATAAATATTTTAATATTTTTGTAACAGATTTATTTTAATTTAATAATAATAATTTCTTTTGGTTTTCGGCCAAGTTTTTCCTCATTTTCGGTTTCGGTCCAAAAAAATCATTTCGGTGCATCCCTAGTAATTTGTTTTCAATTTCTTCCGCACTACAGTTCAATTCCACCCACTGCCTAGAACTCCTATTTACATGATACCCCAACACTGGGAGGGTGAAGGTGAGCACATGCTTCAGGGATCAAACCTGCAATATCATATGGCCAAAATGTAGACAATTGTGCCATTAAAGAGCCCCCTATTAGCAATTTCTTTCACCAAAATATTTAGAAAACTGTTGTAAATACAGTAAATTATCAGCTGACCGATGAATCAGTTTGGCTCTAAAACACATAGATTAAAAGATTTGCATGTCACAAGCTATGATTACACAAAAAAATGGGAACCAAGATTCCACTAGTCTTAAAATGTCAAAATAGTAATGCTGAGTAATAAGCCTGATGATGACTGATGTCTGACATTCTAGTTTGACAGTAATACTGAAAGTAGTGTGTCCTTGGTTTGACATTTCTGATAATGCTTGATATGGACTAACTTCCTTATGAGTATAATCTCATTCAGTTGATAAATGTGTAATAAATACAGACCAAATATTAATGGTGGAGAACAGTATGTGATTATTGCTGACACTTAAGACTGAAATTTGCAAATGTCATGTGTTTTGATTGGCTGCTGCTGAACCTAATTTCAAAGCAGGTTGAGACACTCTGTATAACTAACTTGAGTGTCCAGAGCTAAACTGCTGTACTCTAATTAGAAGTAAATATGCTGTTTATGTGACACAAATAATGAATTCAAACAAGGCTGTTACTGCAGCTTTGTTACATATGTGGATGGAATGAACTGAGGAGTATTTCGAAACAATGTTTACATGCATCAGACTCTTGTTTCAAAAAAGCAAGAACATTTTGGCTTCTACGATATGGGTCCATAAAGATTACCCCAAAGTTACCTTACATTATTATATTTTAGAGATCCTTAGACACTCAGAAATGAGTAGCCTTGACCACAACCTTTACAAGCTGGTTTTGGGAAGAAATTTCTTAATATTGAGTGCAAACCCTGTTGCCTTCAGTGTCTCCGCAGTAGAACTGTTCAGCCTTGGTCTTGCCCTGCACCACTGGGTCTACGGCCTCCAGGTGGGAGGGGTTGGCGACCAGAGAGAGGGTGATGTTGCGGTCGGTCACACGGTTGATCCGCCTGTGATACATCCCAAGATGATACTTCACATCGCCAGATCCCTGACAGGCAGATAACGAAAGAGAAACAAAAAGAGTGAAATGTTGACAATAAACAGCGCTGTCTGAATTCTTGAAGATCAAGCTTGACATTGAAGTTTGTAAAAGAATGTTGTCAGTTCAAAGAAATTAGCCAAGAGTTTCATTTCCGTCTGTCATGTGTTTTACACATTTCTAACCTCACGTGCTTTGACAAGCTTTGTGAGAACTGTATGTAACCAAGCTACTTGTTTACTACACGGTTTACTAAACCAGGCTAAACTGATCTTTGCTGGAGAAGGTACTCAGAGTATCCGTGGCTGGAGTGAGGGAGGACTACCAACCTCATCAGCGGCTTCCAACTTTGAGTCAAACTGACAGAAGATCTGCTCCAATTCTTTACGGATGACATTGGCCAGCACGTTCAAACGTCCCCTGTTGGTTAGAGAATTGGTGAAATTAATATAGTTTACTAGAAACTGTGCCAACACTGCAAATATGCAAAGTAGCTGGAATTTGAAGAAGAAAATACAAGACATGTTAAAAGCACCTGTGAGGCATGCCCAAGATGACACTCTCCACACCGTTCTCACTGGATTTGTCAATGATGGTTTTCAGGGCTGGTATGAGTGACTCACAGCCCTCCAGTCCAAAGCGCTTCTCTGAGGACCACTTCCTCTGCAGGAACTCCTCAAACCTTTCAGAAGAACACAGTCTTGAACACTTCCACAGAAAATTATATTGCCACTATGTTTAAGGGTAAGCCTAAGGACTGTTAAGAACAGACTTAACTCCCAACTGCTCTGTGGTAAATAACTTTTACCACACTGAATGTGAGGCTTTGCTTACCTGGTAGATCGGACCATGCGGGCCAGTAGAGTCCTCTTCTCCTCAAAAGTGAACTGCATTACGCCAGGCTTCTCAAACTTCTGCCTGATCCACTGGCACTGCTCCAGGTTATTGATGAACATGAACTCCACTCCAATGTGTCGACAATATGCTACCTGCAGGCAGGGGGCAGGATTTACACATTATGTAAAACCACATACTGCAAAGGTGAATTTTGCTTTACTGTCATTTCCACAATCTTCCACCACACCCTGAAGGAGCTTATACCCACACCAGAAACTGAAAGCCTAAAGAATAAGGCAGAATTTATACAAATAAACTAAACTAGTCTCAACAGTTAATATTAAATCTAAACTGTGGGCCAAATCTAATCTGTGGGGCTGCTGGGTGGCCTAGTTGGTTGTGGGTCAAATCTTAGGACTGCCACGGTCATCACTAATGTGGTGTGTTCATCCAGGTGCCACTTTACTTTAGATACTTATTTAGAAAGCAATTATTATGGCTCATTAAGTTTCTTACTATAAAGAAGTCAGTTTACCTCCAAGCGGCGGATGATCTCCCTGAGCGGCAGGGCGCTCTCACTGCCACCAATAAAGGTAGTGGTGGGAAGTCTGAACACTTTTTCCATATCTTCTTCTTTCAGACCATAGAAGCCTGCCGGAGAACATGTGTATAGAAGACAATGGAGCGGAAGGTCAGGGGACCATTGCAGCGGGCAAACACAAAATATTCAAAGATAAATGAGACTTAACCATGTTAGAGAAGCACCACAACATGATGAAAACACCCCGAGTAGAGTGCCCAACAAAGAGGTGTGATTCACAGAGATGTAGCACAGGAAAAAGTTGGACAGACCGATACAGAGAACCAATTTAAACAAACTTTGATAATGAAAAGGATGAAAGAGGAAAAGGAAAATAGAAGTGAGCGGGAAAATAACATTTCTAGTCTTTGTAAAGAAAGTAATGAGAATGAAAGATTTTATTCTTTTATTCAGTACAGACTGCCCACACAGGCAGTCAGCATTATTATTATTATCGATTACCATTTTTAAACTTGTATCTCCAAAAAAACATCACAGAACATGAGAAAGAAGTAATGTTCTTAACTTTCACGTTAACAAAAGATGCTGGCTCGGTTCAATATACACAAGAATGATTATTATTCATAAAAGATGAGATATATAGGTAACATATATAGGTAGCAAACTTTTGGCTCCAGGTTATGGACTGACAAAAAACAAGTACGTCCCCAGTAGTGCAGACCACAGTAAGGGGGGTCAATCTGTTCCAAAATACGATACAATATAAACTGTACAATACAAACAACGTACAAAACAACTGAACCCACCAACAGGCACATTAGGAAAGATAAAGGACCGGCAACACCCATTCAAAAACTCACAGTAACGTGGGCAAACCAGTCAGAAACGACATTTGTATTATGTTGTAAGGCCCTGGGCAAAGTGAGCATGAACAAAGTCCCATGTTGTCTGGGAACTGTCATATTTACAGATCTTAAAGGAAACTCTGCTGTGGAAAATACACTGACAAACATCGTACAACGCTAAGTGCACAACACCTGGGATCAAGACTGATGCAAATACATGACCATGCTCAGGGCTACGCCTAAATACAGCTTTTAGCGAGATGCTTAAACCCTATACAGAAATACTTTACTAACCAAATTCAGGGTTTGCTAACTCACTTTCAGACATTTTTGTGTAAATAATGTGCAACATCAACCACGAACTAATAAAACCTCAGAACTAGCAAACTCTCTGTCATACAGATGGTAGTGAAAAATAATGAGATCTGATGAGTACTGAGTCACAGTATAAAGCACAGATGCTTCCACAAAGTATTCCACTCCCCCCACCACTAAGAGATCAGTGCTGGATCTGGTACTGGTTGGGGTCTTGTTTAAGCCGCAAATGACCAACTTCGTATTCCCAGCATATTCCTGTATTGCAGCATACAGACTTGTACAGAAGCTGAGCGCCAGTGTGAATAAACTGTGGACTGAGGGACTGGTACTACACTAAATGAAGTGCATACAGGCTTAATAGGTGCTGCACAAAGCAAGGCTGAAAAGCTGAGGGAGGACTGAGTCAGGAAAAGAGAATGCAGTGACAACCCCTTACTCGGCAATCTAACGCACTGTGCTTATGCAGGGCATTGGCCAAAGCCAGTCCTCTGATGAGGGGAAGATGAAAACATGGGTACTTCAGTATTTTTAGATTTATGCATAACCTATAGTGCCGTCTGACATTTCAAGTCATTGACATCCCAAGACAACACAAAACAAAAACAAAAAGAGAAACTAAGTCTACCCAGGGTGTACAGCATTCAGAACATTTTCTGGAGCTGCTCCAAGACCATTACAATGTACAACCAGTAATTCTGTTGTGTGTGTGTGGGTGGGTGTGTTGTGAGTAAACCCTACCAATGGCAACAGAACAATACAAGTGAAATAAAGAGACTGCCATTCACAGCATAAACACAGCAGCTCAGGAGATACCAGTGCAATGAGAGGGGCTTTGTTCAAAAGGTCTAGAAGAGGGCAGGTGACGTCCAAAGAGGGCAACTGCGATGCAAAATTGGATGAGAAATAAGCCTCAAGCGAACTTCAGGGGATGACAAAAGGAAAAGCTGAAAGACTAAATTTCTGGAAGAAGTTATAGGTCAGTTTACTGGGGCTTTGTATAAAAAGTTCAGTTTACAGCGTGGCATAAGCATGCATGTTATAACTAATGAAATCTATGTGCAGAAAAATACCATCATCCATTCACCCTGGCCATCCCCAACTGACAGAGGAGGAACCTCTTTGCCATGACCAAGTCTGCTAAGAAATCCCTGAGATTATGTGCTACCAGAACAGCTGCTGAGCATGTTTACAACAAGCGAGACACAAATATTTATCAAGAAGCTTCTCCAGGCCCTGACTAACAGCCCCTCAATCAATATTTAAGTCACTTTCCTCCTATATGTTGTTTTTAGCACTCCATAAATGTGGTGACACTCCAGAGATGCCGGCTTAAACCAGAGGAAATAAACATGCTTGAAACCTGAAGTTGACTTTACTCTCTGTATGGTTTGGTCCTTTTCCCTGTAGGTTTAATCTCATTTCAACAGACTACAAACTGCTTCTTGTTTAAATAAAGTGAGCTAAAGCTTAATGGAACACTGACCAAAACACAAATTTAACCTTGTAAACAAGTCTACTTGCATTCTACAGCAGTATTAGTCTCTATTAAGGAAATCTCTGGTTTAAACTAAATGTATTTTTTTTGATTATGCATCTTGTAGGCGGGAGGACATTTTGAAAAACCTTAGACTGAATTTTTATAGGTTTGTTATTTATTTTTCTGGCTTGCTAGTCACCCAAGTTGGGCTTATCTGTGTAAAAACATTTTGGTTTGTTTGCTGCTGAATAGAGATGTAGTTCACTCATGGTAGCCTGGTTGCATTTATTAGCCTATATATCATATATAGATGACCGTGCAGGCAGTCAGCAATGGCTGAGCCCCACAAAGACGCGAGGGTTGTACGTGTAATGCATGCTATATGCCTTTAATATAGAGAACACTGAAAACATCAAAAGCCATGTAAACTGTGACTTTCGTCAAACAAATATAACACTGTGCTACATAATATTGCATAACACCATACTGCATAACACTAAAATACAGTTTCAGGCTAGAATGACAATTTACGCTGGTTTACAGGCTACCAGGCTAGATTTTATTAGGCTACTAGACTAGATTACAATAGGCAACTATGTTAGGCAATTAGGTACTTAATACATTTGAGTTATGTTTATAACTCAGCAACATGTACTTTTTTGCATCCTAAACATACAGAGAGCAACTTTAGGGCCATCGCAATGGATCATTGGCTCAAGTCCAGCTCAGGGTACATGGACATGGACAGAGAGTTTCTGGAGCAGAACGCCAAATGAAATTCTAACATCCCAAATAACCCAACTGGGATAGTTTATGACCTCACCAAGATTATTGGAAGATGTGATAATGTCCATGGGGACGCACGAAGCGAGATCAGCGTCCATTATTCCCAAGGGGTCCAGCTGGGCAACATGGTGCCCGCGAATCTGTAATAGTGTGGGAGGTCAGGAGAAAGAAAGAGAAACGGGAGAGGTACAGCAACAGCAAGGAAGAGTAAGAGACAGCAACCCAAAAGAACGTGAGGTTACATGGGAGGGCACATACAAAAGCAGGCAGAAAAGATGAGACGGAGAACAGGAGGACAGAAGGACAGAAGGGGAAACACAAGCAAAATAACAAGGACTTATTAAAGTTGTTTGGCACAGACACACTGCACGACACGCTGTTCTCACCGACTTGATGGAACCCCACTGTAACTGGGGTATCGTCAAAATTTACACAACTGATGCCCAAAGGATCGAGTTTGGCCACGTGGTGACCTCTGACCTGTAAACAATGCAACAGCACTGAAGGACTAGTCTGACTTAGCACTCACCATCATTCAATAATT
This sequence comes from Brachyalestes nurse, assembly GCA_037974405.1. Lineage (NCBI taxonomy): Eukaryota > Metazoa > Chordata > Actinopteri > Characiformes > Alestidae > Brachyalestes > Brachyalestes nurse. The sequence goes on from JBBPCY010000035.1 coordinate 13,156,085, forward strand.
TTGCTGTAGCTTATTTTTTTTGGGATGAACAAAATATGCATTAAACACCTTGCATTATTATAAACAATGTCAAAATATTTAAGTCAGGTTACTTAACTAATATGAGAGTACAGTAATCCCCCAGTTCTACGCAGATCAGGACTCGCGGATTTTTTTTTAGAACCGAACTCATAGTTTTACGCGGAACTCCCCACAATAACGTGGAAACTGCAAATGTCCTCCACCTATTTTTTTCTGGATGTTTTTACCTTTGTCCCGCAACCTTCAGAGTTGCATATCTCGGTGGGGAAAGCACTCAGACACTTCAAACTCCACAGTTCGGTAGATCTCCAGGAGACCTTTCCAACGAGCCCTGATTAGTATTTTTAGCCCGAGTAGATCAGGTTTTATTCTCCGAAAACCGGGTGTCCCAATACTTTTGCCACACAACCTTCCGAGTTGCATATCTCGAAGGGGAATTTAAATTAAAAGACGGGTTTACATTGAAAAGAGGCGAATACGGGTTTACCTTTACATTTTCTTCAAGGGTAATGCATTAAACAGAGTTTAAAATAGAATCTGGGAGCATGTTTGGGGCGTATTACACTATAAAAATAGGCGTATTTAGACATTTTTTTAACCAAAACACAACAACACGGTTTTTCCAATATACGCGGTTGCAAAAAGTGAGGGATTACTGTATTCTTAATTGTATTTAACCCATAGTTTGGATTGTTTTTATGACAATGACATGAATGCTTCTCCTTTCATTCAGAATGCAGTGTATCCTCACAAAACGTTAATGCTGAAAGTAAAACAAACCTGAACATCTATTAAAATGACTTTGCACTGTTAAATTTTAGACAGGGTTTAAATTCAGGATAATCCAGCTCAGGCCCTGTTCATCCTGCCCTTTATTTCTCATCCTCTACTGCCCCCTGTGGTTCTTCTACTTAATCTTCTCTGACACCTGCAGAGAATCAGACCCTAAACAACATCCCCCAAGAACTGACAAACGTAATCAAAAATCTGATTATGGTCATTTTACTCTATAGATCTAAAATAACAAGCATCAAAGTTCTTTATTAAACTTAAAGTTGCTGCACACAGTTAGATGCAAAAGTTTAGGCACCCCTGATAAACACACGTTTTATTGAAATAATAAGAAATAAGTGGAGATAAGATCAGATCTTCTACAGAGAAAACACTTCTGCACACTTTAATACACAGATTCTGTAATTGATGAAATTATATAGAGGGAAAACCAAGCCTTAAAATGTGGCCTGTTCCAAAGTTATAGCATATTTTTATTTTTATCCTCTTCTGCCCCCTGTGGATCTTCTACTGAACCTCCTTCTGCACCTGCTGACACTCTGAATAACATCCC
>JBBPCY010000035.1:13172290-13186524 GCA_037974405.1 Brachyalestes nurse
TCAAACACAGACAGACTGCTGTTCATATATCCTTTCAGGCATCTGTACACACACACACACACACACACACACACACACACACTCAAGGTCATCCCCACCAAGTTGCTCCTGTTCTTAACAGAGGGGGTTGGTGATTTTACAAGACGTTGGATTTTGTCCCCTGCTGCTTTTTCATCACCTCCTCCAACAGAACATCACTACGAGAAAGAGGAATATCAGAAACCCCCTAATCAAGAATGTCCTAAACCTGTTTGGATAGATGGAATTTGGTTTAAGTAGCTTATTGCTTTTATAAAACTGCTGTTTGTGGTGGTGGTCCAGTGGGTAGGATAATTGCCTCTGGAGCAAGAGGACATTAGTTCAAATCCTACCATCAACAGACCACCACTGGGTTCCTGAACAAGACCCTTAACCCCAAGTTGCTCTGTCCCCTTTAGTTAAGAAATGGAAGTCACTTTGGATGAAAGCATCTGCTAAATGCTGCAAATGTAAACTGGAACATTTTTTCTGAAATATATAAAATTTACAGCATGAAAATATATCAATAGTCAATTATTATTAATTATTAATAACTACTATTAATAGCTAATTAATTAATAATTGCTATTAACAATATACATTAGTGCCTTTAGGCAAATTCCACATACCCAGATGCCTCCCTGCTTCCTGGTGGCCCGCGGGCCACATCCGGCCCGCCAGAGCTTTCCCCCCTGCCCCCCGATGGAAAATGAATGGACGTCTATGGAGCTAGATGCCTAAATTCTGCACTCGCCCGCGGAAGTTTTCTGAGAGTGGGAGTTCTCCTTATATTAAAATTTCTCTGATCTCTGAGAGAGAGAGAGCGAGCGCGCGCACGTGTGTGTGTGCATGACTGCTCCGTGTCTTATATTTGAGTGTTTAGAACTAATACTAACTGCTAATACTAACGGTTTTTAAGCATTTTCCCCCCGGGATCAATAAAATGTTCTGATTCTGATGATTTATTTCTCCTTGCTGGTGCCGTTTGTAGCTGTTGCGCTCCAGACCAGAACCACGGGGACGTGAATCATCTCAGTGTTTCTCTTGTTTAAAATTTACATTTTTATTACTGTAAATTAAATTAAGAGGCGAATACGGGTTTACCTTTGCATTTTCTTTAAGGGTAATGCATTAAACTGAGTTTAAAATGAAAGTGTTCTGGGAGCAAATTTGGGGGCATATTTACACAATAACAATAGGCATTTTTAGGCATTTTTTTTACCAAAACACAACAACGTGGTTTTTCACTATATGCCGGTGCTCTTGGAACATAACCGATTACTGTATATCAAATAATAATACATTACTTAAGATACAATATTAATTGTATTTTATTTTAGGAGAGCATCTGGCCCTTACAGTGTCTGCCGAGAAAAATTCTGGCCCTTGGACACATGTAGTTGACAACCCCTGCTATATAAGGATTAAAATAGTTTTTCCTGCGCCAAAGCAGGGTATCATATTTCAAGCAAAGAGTAATTTGGGATTCGCACTTGCACAATTCCATGACTTTTTAGAGTATGCCTGGTGTTTAGCGCCTGTTTTTAACTAGATCAGACAAAAGCTCAGTTTGCACTTGTCTGACCTTCTTTAATTTCTGATACTATTGTTCTACTATAAAACATATGATTACTATTTTCATTCAAAGTCTAACATTAATGGAGGAGCCTTTTAACTTATTAGCTATATTTGAGCCTTTTAGCTAGCTGATTAACCTAGTTCTTGTTTGAGGGGAGGTTCTCAGTTTCATCTTGGCTTTGAATGTAACTCAGAAACGTGGGCCTGCATTTTCTGTTGTTTTAAAATAGTATATTTGTATATAAAGTAATTCTATCATCATGCATATGAAGCTGTAAAAGTAAAGAAATGTTACATGTGTCCATAATGATGACTGAAGCGGTAGATGATTCTTGTCTCAGAAGGTGCTCAAACTTCCAGAGAAATGACTGTAAATTATATTAGTATATTATTTTAAAACCTTAAATTGAACTTAATTGCTATAAATAAGCTTCCATTACTTGTTAGCTGCATTACCTTTGTAGGTCCAGTGTACAACTAAAGATGTGAAATGAACATTTGGGGTTTATAATAATGAAGTTTAATGCCCAAGTGAATTTTGTTTTGTTGGCACGACAATGGAGATGCTCCCTTATCCAGCTTTTCACTCGGAAAACTGGATTTGGCCATCTTCTTGCTTTTAATCCCAGAAGCCAGAAGCAGCTCTGGCTCTGGTGCTGATCTCTCTGTGCCAGTCTTTCCCTGGTAGCTGTCTCTGCCTGCATATGGGGCCTGAGCTGGGCCAAGTCCACTGACGTCCACCCAAGGCTTGGAAGGCCTTGTATTCCTTATATAAAATGTCTTCCCACCCTGCCAGCCAAGAGTGAGTGTTGAGTTTCTCTTGGTGATGAGATTTTTCCTCACCGTCTCATGTGGAGCGGTGCCATTTTCACCAGCAACAACAAAAGCCTGGCAAATTAGCATCCTCTCACTACAATACCCAGCATTCACTATGCAAAAATCCCTATAATGATAAGCTAAATTCACCTGTGTCTCATTTACCTGTGTGGCAGAACAGCCACTCTTCATAACAAACACTGAAATAACCATGTTATAAACTCATAGAAAGTGTCATATACTGTCATACGCTTTCCACTATTGCAACTGGTTTATATAACTCTACTGGTAACTATCATGTCATTTACTATAATGTAATTAAACGAATTAAATGTTATGACATCCAATATTATCTGTGTGACCTCTGAAATTTCATATGCAATGATGATGATGGTTTAATTGTGGAAAATAAAAAAAAAATCTCTAGGAACTATTTTGCCATAGAATGCCCTGTGTGTCACCATGAAGGTGTTACTATGACACAATTATAAAAATGATCTCAAAAACAATGTCACAGGCATCAGGTAGTGTATGTATAACAATTTCAGTCTTATAGAGGCACTAAGCTCTTCAGATGTCTTGTTCCATTTATCACTACTGTGGGTATTGTGTATAAATTCGGCTGAACATAGTATCATACATATTAAGGCTTTTCAATGTGGCCCTTAGTATCATTCATTTTCTCTTTCTTGCAGATCTCTACAATTCACAGCAGAGTCACTTTCTCACCACCCACCTTCCTCACCGATTTAGAGAATTTAGAGCTGGTGCTCTCAATTTGTCCCTCTGAAATCGGTGAGCATGCCTTTAATTGGCTGCCAGTCTGAATTAATTCTGTGCAGAACTCAACAGTTCAAGGGTGATCCCAGGAGTCATTACTGCTGCAAGTCCGAAGACAGGCCAGAAGATGAGGACAGTAACTCCTTCCTCGCTTTCTCTGTCGCACAGGATCAGAAAGAGGTCAGCAGTGTTAAAGCTTGCAGCCCTGAGGTGCTAGTGGGTCTCACTATTTTCCCTGGAGATTGGTATACCAATTTGTCAACAAGACAGTTAATCATGTATGGATGTTTACATTCAATAACAGCAACAACATTCAATAAAATAAACTTAACTCATAATCTCTTAATGTGGTGACACACTGAAAGACCATGAAGAGATACAGTAGGTATAACATAATAGAATGTTTTTAATGCAAAGCACCATAGCAACTTGCAAATGTTTTTCTCTCTACACTTTTTAGTAGCCTCGGTTTCCTGGTCTACTACTGTTACTATAATGGTAAGTACAGCTCCTTGGGTTGGGATTTGCATTTTTTGACTAACACCAACCAAACTGTGATGTGTGCATCATTTCCCTTGCAGGTGTTAATACTAATTATAGCAGCTTTAGCTTAAACTAAATATATATATATATATAACCATTTATATTTATGACATTCAAGGCACATGTTTCTTATATTTCATATTTCTCATGACAAGACTAGTAGAGAGTTAATAGTATCCCCCTGATGAGAGACTTGACAGCATGTGCCATGGCATAGTTATGTTAATGATTTCAAGCAAAGTAACAATAAAATGTTGCAACACTTTACATATATCACTATATAGATTAACCTTAGTGTGTGTTGTGAAATCTAGCTCTGCGATTGCCAGAAGGTGGTTGGTGTAGTCGGATGGTAACACGGCTTTTCTCCGACACTGTACCAATAAGAACCCTTCTGCAAGAATCGTACTGCTATCATCCATCCATCATCTACCCCTTTGTCCCGCACTCTGGGTCGGGGGAGGGGGGACTAGAGCCTATTCCAGCTGCTATGGGCGAAGGCGGGGTACCCTGGACAGTCGCCAGCGCGTCACAGGGCCACATACAGCGTCAGACAACATTTCATGCTCACATTCATACCTAGGGGCAGTTTAGGATGCTCAATTGGCCTATCCCCAATGCACACGTTTTTGGTGGTGGGAGGAACCCGGAGTGTTCATGCAAACTCCACACAGAACATGCAAACATGCAAACTCCACACAGAAAGACCCTGCACCCAACCTGGGAGTCGAACCTAGGACCTTCTTGCTGTGAGGTAACAGCGCTAACCCCTGCGCCACCGCGCCACCCTTGTACTGCTATATTCACTTATATTGGTAAAATGGTTATACTCTAAGTTGCTCTGGAAAAGAGCATCCGAAACATGCTATAAACGTATGAATATGAATGTACTCACTTTTTCCAGCCCAACAAGGTGGCGTTGAGTGTTTCATCAAAAGCTGCACTCCAAACACTCTGACTCTTGAAGAGGAACATTTACAGCTTCTTTGGTGATGAAAAAGCAAACCAGTGCTTATACATTCCCATCCTTGCCTCTCAATGCACCACGTCCACGTGGTTATATCATCTTCCCCCATGGCTTGCAAGCCAAACGTTTCGTCTCTGTTGCTTTTCTGTAGGGAATAGAGCCCGAAGGAGAGATGGAGGGAAGAAAAGGTAAGCAAACGTGGGAGGAAGAGAGAGAAAGGGAGAAAGACTAAAAGCGAAACCTCAAATCTGTTTGAGGCGAGGAGCGAGAGTTGCGTTTGAAGAGCTGCCTTCATCCCATGAAAACGGAGGAGAGGCGTGGAGGTAAGGTGAGATGACGAGGCCGCCCTTTCCGAACGGATCCCATCGGAAGGAGGGGGAAGCTGCTCACTTTGCTTTTGTCAGGCTTCAGCATCGATTTCCACTCCCGTCCCCCATCTTCTTTGCACAGACAGCTCCTCAAAGCGGCGCGGTGTCGCAGAGGCCTCCTTTTACGCACCGGAGGAAAGAACGCTCCATGCTCGGCCGTTCTGAAAATGCAAAAGCCTGGGGAATGTAGCGTTCCTGGGAGAGGCAAGCAGACGAAAGGGCTTTGAAGAGAACTTCAGAACTCTCAGCATGACTCGGTCACGTTGGGCGCTCTCAAGCTTCTCTTACTTCCAGGATTCTAGGTCCACCTGCCCCAAACCTGGCCAATCCGGAGCTGTTGTTTGCCTGTACTCAGAGAAGAAGGGAAAACCTGTTGATATGAAACTAACTTTTAGTAGAGCCAGCCGGGAAATTGCCAAATTCTATTCACAGGCATTTAAAATATAACAAATTTAAAACTTCCACTGTTTTTTTTCTAGAGTTCTATTGAAGAGAAAGTAGTTTGGTAACTCTTCAGTTCTCTAAGGTTTTCTGGTATCCATGACAATCAGGTGGAAAACTGTACCCACACTCATACCCTGGTAACAAACTACAGCAAATCCTTCCATCAGAAAAAAATAGTTCCATCTCTTAAGTAACAAATGCAAATTTATAGTTTAGGTTTTTTGAAGAATCGCTGAATTTCGGGAGTAAGTGGCCATCTTGATAAGTGTGAAATTGCCCATCCCAGTGATTCCCTTTGAAATAAACATGAAATGGACATTCTGAGTGCTTTGCATGGCCATTGACTGGTCAAGAAGTCCAGTTCAAGACTTACTAAAATGATAGCATTGATTATTTATAGGATGTTCTGGATCACAGTGTGGGAAAACACAAGCCAAACTAGTCAGAACCACATTAGTGTTACTTAGGATATTTATTATATACAATAAAATGATATAATGCAATGTAGCTTTTACAGTCCATGGCCACGTTCATTATGTAGGAAATGCTCATTGACTTTCAAAGCTAGCTAGCTTTCCACTAAATTACATCCACACAGGCCCCTTGAGTGAAACCATTAGGCATTTAGAACGAGTCCAGGAGCGGGCTGATAAATGGGCCGGTTGTGGCCCAGCGTCGGAGTCTGACTGTGTGTTCTGACAGCCCCTGCCTGGCTGAGTGTGTAGAGATGAGTGCAGTGAGCACTGCTGAATGTTAATCCACCTGTCTGCTGCTCTGGGGATAGAGCAGCAGACTCCTCTGTGCACACTCCACTCGCAAAGCCAAGACAAAGAGACAGGATGAAGCCGCACAGCAAATTCCAGCAGCTTTATGAGGAATATTAACTATGAAGATACTCTCTGCAGGAAAGCGGTCACTTCAGACTTACACACATAAGGCTTTTTGACTTTGTACGACAACAATTGTGTATGCAAAAGCATTCATGAAGACTGAAGATGATATATAGAAAAGTTCTACATGTTGTGCAAATTGCATCTACTGTCAATTTTTGGTTTGGAAGATTTCATGCAACAAATGCCAATCATTGTGAAGGATCAAAAGCTCTCATGGACAACATTATTAAACAACATTTGACAGCAAAAAGGTACAGAGCTCCACAGACTGTAAACATTCCAGTTAGATTCAATAATAACTGGTACGTAAATGACAAGGAAGGAAAATGAAAAGCCAGCATTTGCTCAAAAAGAACATGTTTTTTTCCCAGAACCAGGCATCTACTTATTTTCCCCTTATCTAAAGTGTACATGATGCTGATAAAGTAGTCTCCAACATGTGTAGACCCCCAGACATGACTGACTTTGTCAATATAACCTTTTTTGAATATGCTAATCATGCATTTGCTCTGACTGGCTATTTGTTTCCTGGCAGCCAGGAACATAATAGTGTTTAAAATGTTCTCCTACATCTTAAACTGAAATAACTCTGCAGACCCGTTGCAGGAACATCACTTCATCACTGTGAATGGGCAGAACTAAGCTCCTGTAGCCATCAGTAAGTAGATGTTTGCATCACAAATACAATGGGCTGTTACTAATGTATTTAGACTTTGATGGGAAAGTATGTTTCAAAACTAATACTGTTTACATCAAAACTTGATTCCTAATACAGATCCAGAAAAAAAAATAAGAAGCCACTGCAATTCCATCCCAGTGTCTGTTAAATTCCTACACAAGCCCACCTCATTTGGCTTTATGAGGTACTGATTAGTGATCACCTGAATCAAAACTAAAAAGCAAAAACTGCTGTAATCAAAATTTAAAAGTAAACAAGAGATTTGTTCTATAAACACTGCATCATGTCACGTCCCGACCAGCGGCCGCTTGAGGCCACCATTGTTAAGTTTTGTATTAGGACTTTTATGTTGACATGTACTCCGGCCAGGCAAGTGGACACAGCTGGCCAGTGATTTTAGTTTGGGTTGTGGGTTTGGGTTGGTTCTGGGTTTTGGGTTGTTTTGTGTATATGTGTTTTTGTTTTGTGTTTGTGTGGCGATCCACCGTCTATCTGGGTGTGAGTGTTTAGCTGAGGTCCCTTTCATTTGTATGTAGGCCCTTGTGGCTTTTTTATGTTTGTAAATAAAGTAAAGATGGATGCCTGCACATTTGTGTCTGATTTGTAAAACAGTTGCAAGGTGAGTCCAGTTCATGCATCGGCTTCTGTTTTTGGAAACGAGCACATTGGTGCCTTATTTACATATAATGTGCAAAGGGTACACCCCAGTTTTTCCTCTTAAACATACAATATGTTTGAAGTGTGCCCTAATATGTATTTGTATACATAACATCTAAATGAAGTACAGTCTAATTTGTAAGGATGTTTTTGAGATTGAGCCAATAAAATGAAAGTATTCAGTGGACTGATGCTCCTCCTAATGAGGATCAAGTAGGAAAAACACTGTTCCCCTTGTTGATTAGAGTTTAAATAGGTTCAGAGTTTTTAAAATGACTAAAATGTAAACTAAACCAAACTTATTAATGTCCTCAAAATAACACTTTTTCAGCTGACACTCAGTGCTTTCTTAGCCTGATTATTTCTGGCATCTTGAATGAAATGCATGTCTGTGATTTTAAGGCAACTGTACTGCAATCTGTATAGTGGCATTATTTGAATGTATTCATTATCTGACAGCCATGAAAGGACTATTCACCTATAGTAATGAATTACGGTTGCCCCTAGAGACAAAACACGAACAAAAGAAACAGCAGGAACAAAATGAAAATGCACTGCAAATTAAAAAAGACAAATGAAAAAGCAACACAAAATGAAAATGCACTGCAAATTAAAAAAGATAAACGAAAGAAAAAGCAGAAACAAAATGAAAATGCATTGCAAATTAAAAAAGACAAACAAAATAAAAAGAAACAAAATGAAAATGCGCTGCAAGTCAAAATAGACAAACAAAAGAAAAACATAGACACTCCCAAACCGGAAGTGCTCCATGACACTAGGGAGCACGGTGAGCTCATGTGGCCCAGTCACTACACAGATGAGGAAGTTCCAAAGTCAAACCTTACAAAACAAACAAAACAATAATTTGGTTAAACACCTTCCCCTTAGAATGGTGTTCTTTTCCAACCCTTGCCTTTTTTGAGCTTATGGGTCATACACAACAGTGTCCAACTCCAGGTTGTGTGCAGCGATCATGCTGTTCCTTTTGCAAACTGAGCTCACCGCACACCCCCTTAGCTTCGTGGAGCACTTCCGGTTTGGGATCTCTACTTGCAGCGCGTTTTTCTTTTGTTTGTCTTTTTTAACTTGCACTGCATTTTTCTTTTGTATGTCTTTTTTGACTTGCAGCGCATTTTCATTTTGTTTCTGCTTTTTATTTTGTTTTTCTTTTTTAATTTGCAGCGCATTTTCATTTTGTTTCTGCTTTTTATTTTGTTTGTCTTTTTTAATTTGCAGCGCATTTTCATTTTGTTTCTGCTTTTTCTTTTGTTTGTCTTTTTAAATTTGCAATGCATTTTAATTTTGTTAGTGCTTTTTCTTTTGTTTATCTTTTTTTATTTGCAGCGCATTTTTATTTTGTTTCTAGGGTCCACCGTACGTAATGGACCGCATATCTGCAAGTATCGCATATCCTTTTTTTACCTTGTTGGTGCAAAAAATACTGTTTTCCGCCTGTCAAACTGGCATATTGAGTAGATTCAATGAAAGAGCTCCTTTACAAACAAAAGCCTGCCATGCCATTCTGCTGTGTACTGAACCTACTCGCTGTTCCATCAACGTTTCATGTAAAATCGCTGTGTTTCCTTGGTTAAAATGTGTTGCAGATTGCAATTCTTTCCCAAACCGCGATAAGTGCTATACCCATCTTTTGGCAAAATGCGACATCTACTCTCAACCAATCAGAGTTTGGTTAGCGTTCTAAACTATCCAGCATGACGGCACCATGAAGAGAGGAGTTTGGCTCGCTTGTTTAAAGTATCTTTTGGAAATGGTTGTTTTAAATACTTTTGATGGTTCTGAAGAACAGCTACATGATGTGTGGTGGGGTCTGTGTCCACACTGAGCAGGAGGGGCAGAAAGGAAGTGAGAGCGAATCAGTTGTTGTTGTTGTTGTTGTTAGCTGCATCATTCTTCGGAAAGTGCACTGGGTAGGGTTTCTTTGATGAAGATGAATGTCTCTGCTGGATGATCCCATAAGTCGCGTGGAGTGAGGAGGGTGTGGAACATTTGGCAGGAGAAGAGGTGATTAGTACCGTGAGGGGAGGCGTCAAGGTGTGGTCATTTATCTGTCTTTGGGTCGATGCGGTTCTTCTCAACTCATTCTGCATCATTCAACCAAGCGAATCAGTGATTGCCTTGCTCAGCGCTGTGCCCACTGAGTCTGCGACCGCGTATAAGCGGGGGTTAGGGTTAGGGTTAGGGTTAGGGTTACTGTATAGCCTTTGGAAAAGAGCTTTTCAAATGTTTTGCTACAGCCTGCAAAGTGTCTAATGATGACAAAAAACAAGGTGGTTCAAATGCTCAGCTTTCAGCACCACCAGTATACTGATCACCGGCCTGATCTTCTGGAATCACCTGTTTTTTCACTGGTTCAGGAGTTAAGTTAGATGGTCTTTGTTCAAACAAAAACAAACAAAAAACATTCCTCTGAAACTAGTCACGTCCAGGGACTGGACTGAAAAGGAGGGTCTTCGAAAGTCCTCCAGGAAGCCTGGTGCTTCAAGACTACATTAAAAATACAAGAACGTCTGACATATGAAGAAATGAGTGGTGGCTCAAGATTTTTGCATGGAGTGTAAATGTATGTTACCTTCACTGGAGTGGGGCGGCCGGTGCGCCCGAGCAGTGGAAGTGCACGTTCTGCCATTTAGAGTCGCGACGGTGCCACACACGTGTCTCCTCTGATTGGCTGCTGCGCGGCCGACCCTGGCTGTCCACGAACTGCGTGAGACGGATGTAGGCGATGCAGGCGGCGTCTTCGCCGATCAGGTGCACATGTGGGTTCAGAATGGTGGTGTGGATGGGCTTACTGTTCTTAGACAGCACTGCAGAGATGCAGAAAACAATTATTTTATAAATGTTGTACATTAGGTTGACTGGCAAACTTTGTTATTTTATCAAACTTTGTTACTTTGAATTTACCTGATTTATATATGCGGACCTTTGACTTATACAATATGAACAAAAAGTGTGTTGACTTTCTCTTGACCCATGTAGACTTTGTACTGCTTATCACAACAAAAGATGTCCACCTCAATTTGGAGTGTTTGAAAGTCAAGATTACACAAAAATACTAGGAAGTCTGGATCTTTGTGAGAAAAATAGGAAGAACTGAGAGGTGGCTCAAGACGTTTGCACTATTGTGTATTCTGGATTGATAAAGTAAGAGGACCACATAAAGAGACTAATGAATGGACAGCATGAGTGATGAGGTGTGAAGTGGGGGGGGGAAATGCTTTAGTTTGAAGTTTCTTGCTTACACTTACAGTTCTCAAAGTAGAATCGATGAAAGTCCATCCCCTCCACCAGGTTACCCAACGCTTCGGGTTCGAAGGAAGTCAGCCCCGGGTCGCAAATCTTCCTGTTACAAAACACCATCGTTGGCACATTGCTGCTGTCAGCAGTGGTAACAAATACAACAATTGCACATAATAATCTGTATATGACTCAAACTCAGTGCACTGTGATTAGTTGTGAGGGGAGAACTGGTGTTCAGTGTGATGTATGCGGTGCTGACTGGCTAAGTGGCAGTGACTCACGCGTAGGCCTCAAAGTCTCCGTTGTTGACGGCCTCAATGAGCTGCTCCGTGATCTTAATGATCTCCTGCTTGCGAGCTGGACAGAGAACACACACAAAACACACACCACAAAGTCACACAGGGCGAAAGCCAAACATCCAAACAGCAGCTTTTCATCCATCAAACACAACAAGTCTGCTAGAAACATAACTCACAATGCACATCAAGAACACTGTGTTTAGGACGTCTATAAGCAGCATGTTCATTTGTTTGTTTGCTTTTGGTTCTGCAGAAAGTGAAAGCTGTCAAAACAGTTCAGAAATATCTTTTTTTCACATAACAAAGATGTGCCCAGAATAGTTTTCCAAAAGAAAAAGACAATAAATCAGATTATAATGTTCTACACTCATCTTCACATCTCTTGTTTCCTTTCCTGTTGTTTTACACACCAAGAATCTTTAGATTGCATAATGTATAGTTATTTGCTACAATATTTTTTCAGCATTAGGTACATTCATCTGGAATACTACTTAAAAACAGATTCTTTGAAGCCATCCTTTATTGGTTAATTAATTTAAAGGTCCTATATCAATTAAAGAAGCAAAAGTCCAATGTAAAAAGCCAATAACCATCTTGCTTCCCCAAAGAACCTTTCAATAGATTGTTTCTAAAAGAACAGTGATTTGTGCATCTGAAGATCATTTGTGAGGTTTAAAGAACCTCAACATACTGAAAAGGTTCTTGGAAGAATCCTTACATTGTTAAAGATGCTTTACATTACAATTATAAGGTTCCTTACAGCTTTGTTAATCACTGAAATCTTTTTTAGATTATTCTGCATATATATAACCCCAATTTAGTCATTTTTTAGAAACAGTTATAGCCAGGAATTCCCCTATTACACAGCATTATCATCACTGGAAGGCTGAAGACTAAAACTTGCTTCCTCAAAGTGAAGCACCACTGCAGCCTTTCAAACTAGTAATGGTACTTTAATGTGAGGATCAATTGCCAAAAGGATCGTCAGGATTGATAGTATTGACTCCTTATAACTGGCTCCTGCATCCATACTGGTTACATAAGCATAGTTGTCAGTCCTCTGAAGAAATGTGGATAAAAGTAAATTCTTAGCTTCTGTGGGGAGTGGTTCGAATGGAGAGTTGCAACTTTTTTTTGCAGACTCACCTGACTGCATCTCACTCGTGGCGCTTGATCCCACCTCTCAACCTCTGGCTCATCTCTCTCTCTCTTTCCTCACCCCTCTGTCTCCCACTCAAGGCACAAAGAGTACCCAGAGAAACCTACTGGTTGATAAGCCTCTTAAGAATGTCTACAGAAATTCAAGTTCGGTCAACAAAGCCCTTCCACTAGAATCTCAATGGCTCTTTGCACTTTCTCCTTCATAGCTCTTACTCACAGAGTATATACTCTCGCTCTCTTTCGTGCTTCCTCTTCGCTGAGGGTGTGAAGCTGGCACAGCTCAACGTGCTATTCCTGTCCTCCAGATAAGGCTTACTGCTGGCCCCTCTCTCTTTCTCTCCCTCCCACCCTCTAGAGTTTCCTCTTCCACAGCAGGAGAGCTTAGCGGCCGGCTGGCTCAAGACGTCTTTCTTTCTGGCACAGCAGGGCAGGGCTAATGCCTTAGCAGCCTTAGGTGCGAAGCCCATTGCCTTTTAGCGCCCCTTTATCACGTCAAACTCCAGAGGACACTCCAGAGCAAAAGCAGACCCGCTCCCTGTAGCAAGGTTAGATGTCAGATATCAGCAAGCCTACGGGAATAAATTCCAATGATTTTTCAAAGTTTCTACATAATTGAATAGTTAGTATGTCCACAAAGTTATTCAGAGTAGTTTGATGTATACTGAGTCCAAGACAGAATAGTTCACAGCGGTAGTGATAGGAACCAGATGTTTTAAATCTTTGACACCTGACAGAAAGTTAGGAAATGAAATGTTAACAGCTGGCTGAGACTTTATTTTCTGATAGGTTTGGACTAAAATGTATTTTTGAAAATACTTTGATGGTGGAAAGGTGCATGCTTGGCAAAATACACAGTTTAATAGACATAAAATAGTATATTTGCAACAACAAGGTTGCATAGTACTTTTGCATAGTCCTGTATATATGTGTATGTACACACATACATGATTAGGAAATTTCTCTACAATGAACCATTGCACATTAAACCACTCTGAATGATTCTGTTTACATCTCAAATTTGAACTATGCAGAATTTAAAAACTGGTGAAATTCCCAACATCGTAGAAATCCATATTCAGCCACATTTGTCCAAACTATTACGCATAACAGTCATGTGACGCGCAAGAGAAGTGAAGCGCATCACATGGTATAAAAGCCAAGGTCAAGGAGGTAGACACCTCTCAGTCTTTGAGTCATTATCTGTCACCATACCCGCTTCATTTATCCTGGACCGTGAGTACTCCGGTTGTCTTCTTGACTTGTGTGTGTGTGAGAATGTGATTCCAGGTGGGAATCTCTACCCTATTCAGCTAGCGTTCTTAGATCAAAGTACATGGACTACCTATTCTCTCGTGTATGCGATTGGGTTGATCCTCCACGCTTCACTGGGCTAGCTCTCGCCTATTATTCGTGATACAAACTTTGTACATCTGCGCTGTGCTGTAGATGGGCTGTAAGCATGCATCACTTGTTACATTCACTACAGTGCATAACAAATACTATGGCCACAAAACATGTCTTGCTGAAAATTTATACTGTATAAATTAGAAAAAATTGTGTATATTTGATTTTATTTTCTCCCCAAAACTACTGCTTTACGCCAGTACTGGGTTGCTATCCGCAACCTTCAGATGGTCACTGGAAGTAGTTCAGGAACTCAGGTAGGGGGGTTCAAGTACAGGGAGGTCCAGAGTGCACCCTTAGCAAAAAGTAGTTTATTCAAGTGTACTACGAGTATACTTATTTTATACTAAAACTGAGGCAGTATACTTG
>JBBPCY010000035.1:13193595-13218817 GCA_037974405.1 Brachyalestes nurse
ATGCACAGAGATACGGAAAGCACACCAGAATCCTTGCTGCAGATGTGTGTGAGTGTGTGTGTGGTGTGGCATGATATAACCGTATTATCTCTAGTGCAAAACGGAAGTGGCGTACATTATATATTTATCGTTTTTTAAATATATATATTTTACATTTTTAAAAACCCTAACAGAAGTGGAGGTCAGAAGTTTGGAGGTTTGCTGTTACAGTTCGAGTCATGTTTGCATTTACAGTCAGAATCAAGTGACTGTGTTGTCTTTCAGTGTTTTTTGTGTTTTTAAAGAGATGGACACAGGTATGTAAAAAAGCGACACTCTACTCTGCTCCAAACGACTAAAATCAACTGGCGACAGAGGCGAGGGAATGAAAGAGGCAAAGTGAGGCAGTGGATGAGAGAAAAGTAAAGAGGAATGGGTAGGGCGGTGGGGAAGGATGTACCTTGATCCCATCCACTGGGTTATGGATAACAGTGGTCTGAGCCTCCTACAGAGAGAGAGTGAAAGAAAGAAAAGCAAGAAGGGTGAGAGAAAGGGGGAGGGGGAAAGAGACAGAGAAAGAGAGAGAGTAAAATGAAGTGTAGGTGAGGGATGGAGAGAGTAAAAATAGTAGGTGTTAGAAACGGAGAGAGATGAAGAGAACAGAGGAAACAGAAGAGCAGTTAAGAGTCAGGACGGCGTGTGAGAAAACTTAGGAATTAATGAATGGAGGCTATTAACTGGAAGTGATGGTCTGATAAAGGGCAAATAGAAATTAAAGGTTGTAGCAGGTGGATGAGAGCCGGTCAGAAGAAGTAAGCGCTTCCAAAAAACTCCAGTCAATGAGAACCTGTTTCATTATTTGAGCACAGTGGAATAAATTTTTTTTTATATAAAGCATATAAATAAAACTACAATAAAAAGAACAAGAACTCATGAACTTCCGATGAACCATAGAAGTAAATGTACAGTTCTCTTTGCCCTGAAAAAGGATTGTAGTTTAAAAATACAGGATTATTATAATTTGATGGAAAAAACAATTGCACATTACATATTTCCACTTCCACAGATTGCTTCTCACAGAGCAAACTGTTCATGTTTCACAATAGCCATTATTATCCCATAAACCTACCAGCGCAGGAGCAGGACGTTCATTTACATCCCTTTTATTTAGTCTGACGTCAGTGTTTTACCTCTAATTTGATTTACTTCATTTCAAATGTGGCCACAGTCTGTAACTCAGAGATTTATAGTTATGTCTAGCAGAAACAAGGTCAAGCGTGGAGTAAAAACCAAAGAAAAGTTTAGCCTAAGCTCAAATCCAGAGCTTCACAGATCATTCAGCTGGTGCTGTTAGACGTGTTTGAGTGCCGGAGAACCACATCCTGCACACTGGTTTAAAACAGCTGCGGAGAAAAGTGGTTAGGATGCAGACGCATAAATGCTATGGACAGAAAGACACATTTACATGTATTTGGACATAAATGACAACATAGTAATGGGAGTAAACGACCTACAGAAAATCACGGAGAACCCTTTCCACACAAAAACATGCTGGAGGACTAAATAGGAACAGGACTGGGACCACTTATATTCCTAATTATCTATAAGAAAAAAGTAGAATTTATAATTTGTGGTGTCCACTGGTGTGCTGTTACACTGAGAAGCAGTATTTTTCACCTTAGTTGCAGTTAAATGTTTGTTTATCATGAGGCCTTTGCTCACCATGACACTTTTTGAATGAAAAAAGTGTAAGTCACTTTTATCACAGCAAAATCTTTACATCAGGTCTGCTTTTTATAAAACACATAGACAGTAAGTAACAGCCCACTCTGCTCAAACAACCTCCAATTATTCTCAACTAGACATGCTGATACTCAATAATAAGGCATACTGTGATATTCAACACACAAAATATTGTACTGAGTGTGCTTTAAAAGGCTGCACTGAATTTTGTGGGACAGGACAGGTCTCTTAGACCAGAACACTGTTGGTGAGTTGCTGGTGATTCGGTTCCAAGCAGAATGTGTGGCTCCTTCAGACAGATCCTGTCCTTTTCTGGCCCATATTTTCCTTACACACTAAGAAAACAATGTACTAGACAGATTTTTTGGGAACAATTTCTGTAGTATCACTGGGATCAAGGGTACCTCTGCAGTACCTTTACCTCCAGTCTTTTGTGCTGCAGTTGTGTGGTGTACAGCTCTACTTCAGCTCGGAGCTCTGTGATTTAAAATGAGCCTGAAAAGTGAGAATGTTTGGCGCCCCATCTGGTACAAACTGAAACAAAATATGTAACTGGTGTATCAGTCTTTCTCAGAATCATTATATATCAATAAAATCATCATAGCCTATTGGTTTTCAAACACAAGTCCCAGTCCTTCTAAAAACACTATATTAAGTCAATGACAAACACATGGTCTCTACTGAAGGGTGGTGGACAAGCAGAAGTGGGGACAAAGACAGACAGGGGAGCCAGAAAGATGGACGAAAAGATAAAAAGACAGAGGGTGAAAGGATAGAGAGAAATAAGGAGGTAAATACCAGAGCAGGAGAGGGGATGTTTCCCTTGGGACTGGTGACTATGCTGTTTTTCGTGCTGTTTGTCTGGGGCTGTGCAGAAAACACAATAGTGATGTTAAAAGTGGGGAATGGTGGGTGGGGAGAAGAGGAGAGAGAGATAGAGGGAAGAGAAGGAGAGACAGAGGGAAGAGAAAGAGAAAGATAGAGAAGAAATGCTGCAGTTGGCACTGGAGGAGTAGGTTGTGTTTCAAGCAATGGCAGGCTTGGTGGAGCCCAGTTCCTAACACACGAATGTTCTGGTTTTAGTACTTTTTCCAGTACCACAAGCTAATCCCATACAGCTGATTGTTTTGGTGAGTCTGCATTAGTCCCAACACAGATGCTGGGTGGTGAGGCCTTGACAGTGGCATTCACATTCACATACAGGGTGTGTACAAAATAATGGAAACACCAAATAAAATATTCATAGGCAGTTTTACTACTGGTGCACTTTGTTTACACTTCCTAACTGCCGCTCATTTGTTGAGACCATGTCTTGGCATTTTAATGCACAATTACAATTATTGGGCAATATTTTAAATGTATGGCTTAAGCTGCCTGCTTAAGACAGGCAAGTGATTGTACAAAAAAACACCATATTAAAGAGAAGAGCAACTGGGCTGGTTAGTGTGGTGGATAATAATCCTGACCAAGCAGGAGAGTGGGGTTTGATTCCTAACCTGGGATACACACCACACAACACCAACAACGTGTTAGTCTTTAGCCCCCACAAACTCTATGTGAAAATAGAGCCAACAGCTTACAACTATCTCCATATCTCTTTCACACAAGTGTTAGATTTGACCATTAAAATTATATCTGAGCTTCAACGTCCATGAGAAGACTCTCAGTTGTCCACATTTTTTTGTCTGAGAAATCTTTCTAAACTGAAATCTTGCATCTCTAGAGCTGAACTGGAAATGCTCTTGATTACTGTAATTCCCTATTTACTTGTTTAAGTAAATCTAGCTTATCTTGTCTACAGACTATTCACAATGCAGCTGGTAGGTTTTTAACCACTCCTGTTTTATCTCATCTACATTCTTTTAATTTGGAATTCAGTTTAAAATCCTGGTGCTGACTTTCAGAGCCCTGCATTTATATTTACAGCATTTAGTAGACGCTTTTATCCAAAGCGACTTCCATTTCCTAACTACAGGGGGGGTAGTCTCCCTGGAGCAACTTGGGGTTAAGGGTCTCGCTCAGGGACCCACTGGTGGTATGCTGAAGGTAGGATTCAAGCCCATGACCCCCTGGTCCAGAGGCAAGTATCCTACCCACTGAGCTACCACCACCCCACCTTTAGTTGAACTAAACCGGTTGACTGTTGAGATCTGCTCATGATGGTTGTCTTTCTGCTTCACACACCAGACTGAAGACACATGGGGTTCATGCCTTTCAGTCTGTCTGTCTCAGGCTATGGAATGATCTTCTGCCACAGTTGTGATTGGATGAATAAGACAAACTGTTTAAATCTAAACTTAAGACCCACTTGTCTTGGGTAACGTCTGTTGGTGCTTTGTTCTGTTTCATGCTGCTTTTATACTGCTTTTCTTTTTCTATTCACTTTGTGACTCTTGTTTGCGAAAGGTGCTAAAATAAACTTTACTTACTTACACCAATAAGTGTCCTTGGACAACACTATATTCACCTACATCTGTGATAAGCAAAAATAAGCAAAATAAGCTTAAAATAAGTGAAAAAGTTGCTTTAGATAAAAGTGGCTGCCAAGTGACATGTTTAAAATCACTGAGGTCAAAAAGACCATACAGTGCAATGGGAAGTTTGACACAATATTTGACATAAAATACACACAAACATACCCCTCCAGCTGTATCTGGACCCCAAACACAACTCTTCTGCATTCGTTCAGCTACTTTCTTATTTGAGCATAAAACAATGAGGACTGTTTTTTTCTTTTTTTAAAGTACAGTATAGAACATCCTCAAAAAAGGAGAAAATGAACACACCACCAATAAAAGAACAAAGTAATGGATGAATTTTTTCAGATAAGTGTGCAACAGAAAGCACAATGGGGAGCGATAAAGAGATTAGGATTAAATGACATCCTCACCATGTACTGAATAGTGGAGCTGGATTTTCTTTTCTGATGCGATGCAGGGGGCAGTGGCAGGACGACAGACGGATGACGGGATGAAGATGTAGAGGGAAGAGAGAAAAATGGGACTGGTGATACACATGGTATGTACAAATGACTGGAGAAGGAAGATGAAGAGGAAAGGGAATGGAGAGGTAGAAGAGAAGACTATTAAAACAAGAGGGTTTGATGGTTTGGACTAAGGGAAGGAAGGAAGGACGCAAGGCCAGAAAGTAGGTGCACAGCATTCCCATTGGTGTGAACAACACACAGATGTCTGATGTCTAAAAATCACTTTTTTGAAGGAATCTAAACAGGGGAATATGGCAGGAGGGTCTCTGAATTATTTTGGTTTGCTCCTTTACAGCGTGATGTAGAACACTGTTTTTTTGTGGTTCAGCAGATTACATTCATCACTGGACTGTAGAAGTGTTTGACAAATGAGCAAAGTGATTAATGTATAAAGGACTGTGCAAAGCCTTGAGACACCCCTCAAGTCCTGAGTGGTTGGAACTTTATCTAGGCTCCTTGTATCTTTACTGCCTTTTTAAAATTATATATTAAAAAAAACATCCTTTTAATTGATATTTGTACAGTTATGCATTGTATTTATAGTCTTTGTAGTCACTGAGGCAGATAGAGAGAGAAAGACAGAGGGGTAAAAGAGAGGGAGAGAGATAAGAAAAAGAGAGAAAGATATATATATATATATGAAATAAGGATTGTCAATTTATCTGTAATTTCAAAACATTCAGTTGAAACGGCACATAAGGAAAGCCTTCTCCAAGACTGCCACAGCAGTGAAAGGTAAAAGAGAAAGACTGGAGGAAAAAAAGGCAAGAAAAAGCCTAAAATGTCAGAATGCAGGAGCGTGTTAAGCCAGTTGCTAAGCGATGAGTGAGGCGAAGAGGCGTCTATTTCTGTCTCTCAGTTCCCAGGGTTCAGACTGTCAGCTATTCCTGGAGCGGGAGCTACATTCCCCAGCGAGGTGACCCCACCCCTCACTGCCTATCACTCTCTCTCTCTCTCTCTCTCTCACACACACACACACATACACATACAAACACAAAGACACAGATACAACCACACACATACTCTCACACACACATGCTCTGAGAAGGAGAAAAAACACAGAACAATAAGAGGAGACGGGGATGTGTGGATGTGATGACAGTGGATGAAAAGGCCCACAGTTAAAGACTGATGGTCCAGAGTCGGGGTGGGGGGAATCTGGTTAACAGAATGACTGGCCCTCCCGGATGATGCGTGATGTTTACACACCATAAAACCCCTTCTTAAAGCTATTTCTCTTTAGCTCTTCAGCCAATGCCATGTTTGTTCTGAAGTAGAACGTATTTCGTTATGGTTGGATTAAAAGTTACCGTTGTTCAAACAAAAATGGTAATAACAGGGTTTTGGTTCTAAGGGCTAAACCCAGCACTGTAAGAGCCATTTGAAAATGGGGCTGAGAGCACTACTGTGACTGTGGGCGGAAAGATCCGATGCAGCTACAGTGAGGCAGCAAAAGGGCCAGAGAGAGAAAGAGAGAGGGGGAAGCAGAGAGAGAGAGAGAGAGACAGTGAGAGAAAGAGATAACAAGATCAGAGATCCTCAGTGGGAAACCGAACAGTCCAATCAGAGTAAAAAATCTCATGTCTTAAACAACTGTTCTGCAAATAATCTAGGCTCATAGATGCAGTCAGTAAAAAGCACTGAAGGTGGTAGTAGCCTAGAGGGTAAGACACTTGCCTATGAACCTGACGGCCACAAAGTTTCTACCACTGTGTCCTTAAACAAGTTGGTCTAGGGGGACTGTCCCTGTAACTAATGGCTGTAAGAAGGGTGTTTCCTAAACACTGAATGGAAATAATAATCATACTAATACACTAATAGTAGTGTTTCGCTAGTTTTATCGATTATTGATTTTAATGCGCTGAATTATGCAACAAAAAAAGAGTCTGAGTTTCTCACTGGACTGAAAGTTTACATTACACAATCTGAGAATGTGAAACAAAACAAAATTTCTTCTCTTTAAGGCATTAGGACATATACTATAGACAATCACATGATACGTATTGGCTATGAATAAACCCTAGCGAGGAGTCAGAGTTTGAACTCATTAAACTGTAAAAAGCGTATCAGTAATATTTTACATTTTCATAGGGAATAACCACGATACGTCTGATCTGTGTGTTCTAGAGAACAGACCAGAACCGGCATCTTAACTGTTTTCCTGTTTAGAATAAGAAGGAAAGCTTAGAAAGTCACCAGGTAACAGAAGGTATGAAGGAAGCAATGCAGAAGAACCCCGATAAACAAGAAGTTTATAGATTAGTCCATGGACTATTATAGAGGACTAAAACTTCTAACTCAATTTAGTGAATTCAGTCAACTGATTCGTAATGAATTCACGCTTTTCAAGTTTGTCAACCCTGGGCTGATAAAGAGTACATCTTCAGTACCTGCGATAAATGTATCATATTCCATTGCAGATATATTTTACACCTTAAAAACATATTTTAACTTAAAACCAGCCTTTTTATTTTATTTTGCTATTAAAAAACATGGCCCTTTCTTTGTGCCATATAGCACATACTCTATTATATTACACTTGCAGACTTCGGACATTTTTTATTTGAACATTTTTTTTTTATATATGCTCATTACTCTGTTTTAGCTTTGGATGAATATAGGGTCCGGAGGAGGGCTTATTCTTTTCTACTGCTAAATAGATAAGCATTTCACTATGTAATACCAAAGTGGATGTGTGAAATTGTGATGCAAGCGGCCTGGTTCTTAAGCAACTGAATGCCGGCTATTGTTTGAATCACTTGGTTGCATGACTGACTGACTGACACTACAGGAAATATGAAATGTGTGAAAATATCAAATGGTCTCCTCACCAAATCACTTCTGACTAATCTCCTGACCTAGAAATTTGCTTTTGATTGTAAAAATTAGTCAAACCCCTTTTAAACTGTGCAGTTTGTGCTCAGCTTAAAGAAACAAACTTATCTAAGTTGATCCACGGATAGGGCTCCAATTGTTCGCCAAGCCACAATAAAAGTAAGTAAATAATCTGGGGGCTTTCATTTTTAAAATGTCAGCCTCAAACAAATTCAAAACAGCTATTTAGTGCTCCATGTTACAGAAATAAGCCATCAGAGGGGGCAGAGGGGGTGGATAATCAGTGAATTCTCCTCAGAGTGCTTTTTAGTGTTGCCGTGCTAGCAGATTATGTAAGGTATGATTAATGCTTCGAATGAGGAATGCACGACTGGAGAGGATTATTTTCCAGATTACTCAGCGTCCAATCACAGGCAGCGCGCGTAGGAGAGGTTGATGTCTAATTCTGTGGTGTGGCCCAAGCGAAAGTGGAGGGGATTACGCGCTATCAGCCTGAATGAATCCTCGCTGAGCGCATCTCACAGTTCGGTGGAGTGCAGGGGTCAACATCTGCTCACTTTCTCCAAGCCACGGACTGCTATGGCGGTGCAGCCGGGATTAGCAGCCGCTGTAGCTCGAGGCAAATGGCAAATTTTGAGCGCGATTTCCATCTGAAATGAGGTCGAAAATGAGCACATGACGAAGCAAAGGCACTTTAGTCTTTTACTTGGGACTCCACCAGCCTGACGAGTGACACCTAGCTTAACTAGTTAAAGAGGCGTCATCTACTACTTCATATCATCTCAACTACATGCAAAACACACACACACTGACTAACAAAAAAACTAAACAACAGGGACAAACGCACTACCAAAAGCTCAAACACACTGTCAGCTGCCAAGCAAGAACTACAAATTCCAACCCTAACTCAACAAGGACATTGTGCTTTGGGCAAAAGGAGTTTATTAGAAAGGGAAAGGTCTAGGCCGTAGGAGAAAAGGAGTGCATAAACAGAGGAAATAGAGAGAGAAAGCAGAAAAGAGAGACAGAGAGATAGAGAGAGTAAGAGATGCGTATACGAGGGCTAGTAAGTTAAATGGGCCTTACCTTGACATCTGCCTTCTTGTTGAGCAGGCTCTTGGCTGCTGCGGAGGGAGAGAGAGGGAGGGTAAACATGGGTGCAGAAAAGAGAGAGAGTGCAGTAGTCACCATAACCAACCGACCAGCCGAAACGCCGGGACAGCGCACAGAGCCCTGCTGGGTCCGGCCCGCCAACTGCCTACCCTCACACAGGATTAAAAGAGCTTTTAAACAGCGAGTGGGTAAAGAGAGGAGCGGATGGAGGGCAGCGTGCAGCGCAGCGGCCACAGGAGAAAATCCCTAACACACAGGTAGATTACAGCAAGTAGGGGGGCAGAGCTGCCCTCCAGGAGGAGGCATGCACACAGAAGGGACGGGCTCAACCGCACATGCAGGAGTGTGTGGACATGAAGGCAGTACTGTGCAGAAGTGCAGAGTCACCTGAGACAGTTATACTTGAAGCTATGTGTAAGTCTGGGCACAAATGACAATCCACTAATTCACAAATAAACAGAATCACTTCCAAACATCTATTAAAAGGTGTCCCAGTATTTGTACTGACCATCTAATAATTGGTTTGGCTGATCAGTACGTCATTAAATGGGAGTTCTATCAATTTGTCCAAATAACTGTGATGCACTTTGTCAAAGAAACTGTACTTTCATTTCACAATATTTTACTTTTGATACTCAACTACATTTAAAAGCAATTTCATTTGTACTTCAACATACAAAAAATTCTGAATAATTAAACGGTTAATATATAAACGTCTATCTGACAATACTGCATGTTTAAAATGTTGTGTTTACTTTTTCTTATCAGTTTTAAGATATTTAAGATGATGATACTTAAGACATTACCTAGATATTATTAAGGTAAGTCACTCAAACACCTGCAACAAACAGCAAGAAACTGAGCTTACTGAAAAAAGCTTTGTGTATACATTAATCCCTCGTTTTTGCCTATAGTGGAAAAACCGCGTTGTTGTGTTTGGGTTTAAAAAAATGCCTAAAAATCCCTAAAATGTTTATAGTGTAAACCCTAAATATGCCCCCAAACATGCTTCCAGAACACTTTAATTTCATTTTAAACTCAGTTTGATGCATTACCCTTAAAGAAAATGTAAAGGTAAACCCGTATTCGCCTCTTCTCAAGGTAAACCCGTCTTTACAAATGAGGGCTCGTTGGAAGATCTACCGAACTGTGGAGTTTGAAGTGTCTGAGTGCTTTCCCCGCCGAGATATGCAACCCGGAAGGTCGTGTGAAAACATCCAGAAAAAATATTTATTGCCACAAATATGCAAAAAAGGCGGAGGATATTTGCGGTTTCCGCGTTATTGTGGGGATTTCCGAGTTTGGTTAAAAAAAAACTGAATCTGCGAGTAAAACTGGGAGATTACTGTATTTAGCTATAGAAGGCTAACTAAAGTGGAATAGTGGGGTTGTGTGTGTACTGGAGCTCACTGTGGCATTCAAAACTGACCTCCAACTTCAGAACAGCTCACACAGAAGAAACATCCCAAACCTTTTGATTTTACTCGGTTAAGCACAGGCAGTTGCTTCCATTAGATCATAGAAATAATAAGACTTTTATGTACCTCGTGTTTTTTTCATTTTGTTTTATCTGCACTAATTTCTATGCAGTACTATGTAGGCCTTGAGCTACTTTTGCACAGTAATGCACTTTAATGAACCAGAAAACAAAATACAAATAACTTTACTCAAAACAGGACATTCTTTCACTTTTTTCTGTCTAGATAATCTTTTTACACCATTGCACAGTACTGTACACACACAGTTCACTCTGTCATTTTTGTGTAAGCCCAACTGTTAACATGCAAGCACCCTCTTAGTACAAACTCTCACAAACACTCTCACACACATACATCCCTGCATACACACACACACACACACACACACTCTCATACATTCCCCAGTGGTGGACTGTAAAGAACTGTGATGCACTTCATTGCAGTATTCAGATACTTTTTAAAGTAACTGCATTTGATACATAATGAAAATACTTTAATGAAAAAAGTACCTTAACTTTCACTCAAGTAATCAATATATGTACTTTATCCACCACTGACATTCACATATTCTCTCTCTCTCTCTCTCTCTCTTTCTGAAATAGAGACAGTTTCATCTGACGGTTAATCTTCACATAAATAGTGATTAACAATTGAATTGGCTTCTTTATGTTCACTATATGCTGTTAAGTTACACCATAATGATCATGGACAAACTGTTTTTAGCTGTTTTGCTAATACTCAACTGGCAACAGCTCAAATAAACAAACATAATTCACTGCTTCGCTCTAAAGTTCCATTCAAGTTTTTTTTGTTTGTTTTTGATTTTTTTAAAGGAACCCTGGGTAGTAAGACCCTGGGTAGTAAGTGTAGGGTAAATGTCTTAAAACTATCAAAATATGTTATTAAAAATACACAAAATTATTTATTTAGTAAAAAAAAACACATTTCTGAAATAGAAACGCCACTATAGATGACATAAAAAGGTGCCACTTATTTGCCAATTCGCATTCCTGTTTTCGTGCTGTGGAAAAGTCTGTGTTCTGTGATGACTTTACTCACCGACAGATGGTGTACAAGCTTGTAAACCAACAAAAAAACAAATGAGCAATATGACAGGCAGCAGTGGGGATAATGGCTTGGGTTTAAAGGGGTTATTTAATTTATATTAAGTGCAGCCCAGATAGAAGTGCACTCTCTTTCTCTGTCAGGGAAGCACTTAGTGTAGAGACACTATTTATTTTGCTCCACGATGGCTCATAATCTTTATTCAGTTGAGTAAATCTGTGTGCCGATAGTCATCAGTGTGTTCTCCTGAGGTTACATCTCCCTCTGGCTCTCAGTGAAAAGGCTGAACAGTAGACCTGTTGTGAACCAGGACTCACTCAGTGCTCAATAGATAAGGGACAATTCCAGTGCAACCATCTAACGCCATAAACTACAAACAACAAATAATATTTTAATTTTTTATGGTATTCACACCATTTTGAGGTCTGATTTTGAGGTTTATTTAATTTATTCATATTTTTACACCACAGTCAGCTTGTTAGGGCTCAGGCACATCAAATTAATAATAATGAACTGTTATTTACTATTTACTCTTATTTTGAGTTTTTTTGGTCTCTATATTGAATGAACATCTTTTTATTAGTAATATATGTTAGGGAAAACGATTATCCATATGTTTTGGAAATCAGACAGATTTTGTGAAATTCATTGCTGCCACCTTAACGAAAGTATTAAATGCGAATTATAAAAAAATATATTTACTGAATGAATGCTATTCTCACATGCATACCTAGACATACACTCCCACCACACACACACACACACACACACACACGGACACCCAAACACACACCCCCCCCACACACATACATATATACATACATTCCAGCAAGTCTCCCTCTCTCTCTCTCTCTCTCTCTCTCTCTCACACACACACACACACACAGTAGTGTACACTGGGGGTGGATGTACAGGTAATCCCACCCACAGTCCAGTCGAGCTTTTAGACCATGAATGTGAGTTACACTTGCTTATAATCGAGTAAATGAGATGACCAAGCAAACCCCTTTATCTCAATATCAAATCGCTGCCAAGCCGCTGCCATGGCAACATAGTAAAGGGTGCAAAAAGTGGCAGGCGTTTCGTTCTTACAATGGCTAAAGAAACAGAGAGAGTCAGAGTGAGAGAGCGAGAGGGTCAGAGCGAGAAGAAAAGGGCAGGTGAGAGAGTCCTTACCTTGGCACAGGTTTTAGAGAGCGGAGAGGAAGATAAGGCAGAGAAGGAGAGAGAGATTAGGGAAGAATGGATTATGAGAAAGAGAATGAGAGAGAGATAATACATATAAAGAAGAAGGTGTGCACGGAAGACCTTTGGTCGTTGACAGAGGGCAGGGGGTTCAAATGCATCCTGACCAGAGTTTGAGTCAGCTTGAATTTGACCGCAGGTAAGTGGACTTATAATGAGGAACTATTTTGAAGGGAAACTGCATCCAAAAATAACAATAAGAGGCTTAAGGAGGCCAGTTATCAGGTTTTCCTTCAATAAAACACAAAATTTCAAGTCACAAGCACAATCCCAGATCCTCCCGTATCTGTTTCAGTGCCACCTGGAGGGGTTTAATGATTTTAACTGCTCGCCCAAGTAAACCTCTGACCCACAAATAAACGCACAAAGACGGACGTACAAGGACAAAGATGCTGTATGGAGAGCTCGACAAAAGCTGGAGAGGAAAGAAAGTCAGTCACAACTTAGAGCAAAGAAGGTGTTTGTTACTACAGCAGGACAGAGAGAAAATGCAGAAGTGGTCCAGAAACCCGTCCTTTACACGGCAAGGGTAAAATATAGGTAAGGTAATATAGTAAGAACACGGGCAAATTCACAGACAGAAGCTAGGATCAGCCAACAAATAGGCACCAGATCCAGTCCTCATTATAGTGAACTGAAAGACCACTGACCAAATGCTGCACCGCCCACATATACATTCTGCAGCAGGACACTGTTGTGAGGTGGGACTTTGACAATCATGAAATTTCAGTTGATGATTTCTTTCATATTTCCATATAAGTAGTGAGAAACTATTGAATTGGCATCATTCTGTTCACTGTATGCTGTCAAATCACAGCATAATTAACATGGACAAACTGTTTGTTTTTAGCTGTTTTGCTCCTTAGCTGTCAATACTTAACTGGCAACGGCTCCAATAAACAAACATGACTCAGTGCTGCCCTCTAAAGGTGTATTATTCAGTTAAACTTAAGAATTAAATCTTAATTATATCCAAAATCTTGTTATTTGTTTACAGAATGATGGTAATATTTTCACCTTAAAAGTGAAAAGTGCAATTCTCTGAGCTTAAATACTGGTTAAATTTACTTTAAAGTTTAATATATACAGATTTTGGATTCTGACACTGAACAGAATTGTGAGCCTTGAAAGTATAACTGCAACGCTGAACAAGTTTGTATAGATTGTACAGATTTTTAATTGTAGTATTTAAAATATTGCTTTATGCATATATGTGCATCATTACTTATTTTTGAGGGGTGGCTCAAGGGTTAACACTTTATTGTACCTATGCTACAATAAATCCAATAACCAGTGTTCAGTGTTCTTCAAATGCTGTAGAAACCCACAATATATTGGAAAGGCCTACTGAATATGTCAATAACAATATTTATCACAACAGTGATGACAAAACCCTCAAACTTCCCACATTTAAGGCCTAGTATGATTGAGCAGGTGGCAAATTTGCTAATTTCAAAATAACTCAGTGCTACAGGGTGAATAATGAGAAGGGAAACAAGTCAAACCTCAATATAAAAAAACGCATTTGTGGGGGGCCAGGTGTAGATCAGTCATGTCCACCCTGACTTTAAAAGGGTTTCTAAACAAAGAGGCAGCAGAAATCCAGTGACAATGTTGGCCGTGTAGGACAAGCACTAAGACTTCACTGGTAAAGTTAAAGAAATCTTAACCAAGCTCTAAAGCACATCAATCCAATCGACCGATCCCAAGGGATCCGGCATCTCGCACTGCTTCACTGAAATTGAACCCCCTTTCCTTAATGCAAAGATTAAAGTCTTCTCATTCATTCATGCAATGCGATCTGGGCCGTGTTCAGCATCGCAATACATGCATGTGGCCCCCGTGCAGCATTCAGCAAACCAGCAGCAGGCACAGGAGCACTGGGGAGTGGGGGTGGGAGAGACCTATCAGGAGAGAACCAGAGAGAGAGAGCAGAAAAGAAGGTAGAAAGATAGGAAGAGAGAAAATGAGGCAGGAGGAGAGTGAGAGAAAGTGACTGAGTGTGTGAGTGAGAGGAAAGAGAGAGACGGAGCACAGCTGGAGGCTGAAAGAACAGTGAAAGCACTGTGAGGGTGGGAAGGTGGTGGTGAGAGAATGGAACACACTGACAGAACAGGTTACAGAACAGAAGAAGAAGAGGGAGGTGGTGGAGCACATGGTGGGGAAGGACAGGAAAGAGAGGGAAGAAGGGCATGTTAACACATAGAGAGACAGAAAAAAAGACAGGGACAGGGAAAAGGAAAGAAAAAGAGGACGATAGTGACAGAGAGAAACAAAGAATGATAAGAATGATGAAATGTAATAAATATAACTAGGGATGTCCCATGCTGAGCTGAAAGGTCAGTTAATTGCTTTTCGCTTTTCATCGCCTTTTTACTTTGTTTCAGAACACAAGGTTTACTCTCCAGCTCTTACACTCCATATCTGACACAAAACAGCAAGGATATGCCATTTTGGTTCTATTAGGTAACATAAACCAGCTCATATATATTTACCTTCTTTTTCAGTCTACAGCAGCTTAGCTCTGCCCATTTATAATGAAGTTATAAGGAGTGTTTCAGCCTGGACTGCTTTTGGAATACCACAATAAGTAGTGGAAATATTTACATATATCAGTCCTAAATACCAGTAATAGAGAACTGTTTTGATACATAAACCATGTAAATGTCATAAGTAAGACCTGGGCCCTTTAAGGAATTTGTATAGCTTATATTAAAGGGAAATTTCACATATGTTTGGAGATGGGTCCATAATTAAAAGGTAGTTTGCCCTGGACCACTTTGTTTTAGAGAAACTTTCCAAGAATTTCTAGAATTGTTCACAATGGTGCTTATAAGAATCAGACTTCCTAAGAGATATAGCTAATACAAAATACATAAAAATAGTAACAAACACACTGCCTGAAGCCTGGAGACAAACATTTTATGATAGTTTTGAGTTTGGCCTAAAGTGTATTTTTTAAAACATATTAATGGTGGAGAGGTACATGTAGAGTTTGGCAAAGCAAAATAAAATGTGTTATAACATCATGTTCTGCCCAAACTGCAATATTGCA
The DNA here is from genome assembly GCA_037974405.1 of Brachyalestes nurse. Classification (NCBI taxonomy): domain Eukaryota; kingdom Metazoa; phylum Chordata; class Actinopteri; order Characiformes; family Alestidae; genus Brachyalestes; species Brachyalestes nurse. Next base: position 13,209,095 of record JBBPCY010000035.1, read on the forward strand.
GTGTCACATAGCACAATCATTTAAAAGTTATAGCTGTTAAAACTCATAAATGGAACCAAATTGCTAGGTTTCCCCTACTCACACTATGGCAACCAATGTGGATATGCAAGCACATGTGACCACAGTTTATACAAATCTATACAAATCGAAATTTGGTCACTTGTAACTTGACATCTAAACACTCAAGCAAAAAAAAATCTGATTTAAGAAGCAAATGTAATTTGCTCTGCATTGTGAAACAAGTCCCTTAAGTGGGAGAAGAATAACAAATCATAGTGACATAATACATTCATTTAAAAAGTTCAAATACTTAAATAGTTCAGATTACAACTGAGGACCAACAAGCTTGATTGGGACATCCCTAAATATTCATGCAGTTCCAACTGGTCATCCAGATGCTGCTGTCCACAGTGCAGGCGTGATTATGAGAGAAGCTGAGAGAGTGACATGCTGGGTTCCAGTCTGAAACATGAGTTTTTAGAAAAGAAAGTCAAAGAGAGAGAGAGAGAGAAAGGTCCTCTGAGGATCATGGGACAGGCTACCTTGTTCCACCAGGCCGGCGGTTGTGCCGGCTGCGGCAGCAGCAGCTGCTGCGGCCGCTGAGACTGTGGCGGGGGCTGTGGTCTGCCGGCCCACTGCCAGAGATGCGCACACATACACACACACCCAGAACCAACACACGCCGCAGAGAGAGAGAGAGGGAGAGAAAGAGGAGAGAGAGAGAGAGAGAGCGGGGGAGAGCAGAATGAATGGAGGAAGGAGAAAAGATCAGTCTGTTAGCGTGGAGAAGGTTAACCCCTTGAACCCTATTAATTTTACTACCTTTTATTCAGTGTCCACTAGAACTGATAGAATAAGTTTCGAAGACATTGTGGAACTGCAAAGTGAGCCCATGTTTGGACCCTCAGAGTTTAAGGGGTTAAACTGGAATAGATGTTCCCAGCAGTGCTGCTAGAAGAGACTGCGTGCGTGGTGTTCTGTAACATTAGCTCTTGACAGCCCTGTCACAGTGATACAAAAAAGGCTAATTTTCTTGTCAAGTTTCTGCTATCAGCATCAAACACATGGCTACAGTGTACTAGACCCACTAACACCCCCAAGACACACAAATGGAACAGTCTAAACCATGGGGTGAAATTTTAGTACCTACCATTTCCTTATGAAATATGTGAAAGCAATATTATATTACACTATTAAACTAGTGTTTTGGTTTAGACATTCAGAACAGCTGAGATGAGGCTGAACAGAACTGAAGAGAAGCAGAGAAAGTGCTGAATTCAGAGCTGGTTGAGTGTCTGTGTGTGTGTGTGTGTGTGTGTGCATGTGAGTGATGCTCGGACACTCCTCCGCCTCCTCTCCCACTGACTCACCCGGCAGGATGAGGTAATTACAGTAATGAGAGCACAGGAAGGGAGGGATGACGAGAGAAGGATGGAGAGAACGAAGAGTGGCAGAACAAGAGCAAACGACGAACTGAGAGGAGAGAGAGACAGAGATAAAGAAAGAGAAAGAGAAAGAGAGAGTGAGAATGTGAGAGAGACAGTGACAAGGAAAGACAGAGACAGTGAGGAAGAGATACAGAGAGAGGAAGGAAAGATATACAGACAGAAAGAAAGAGGGGAAAGTGAGGGAGAGAGAGATCCAAGTTCATCTAAAAGCTTCCTAGAACAAGCTCACTGTCGCTGCCGCCCACCGACCTGCTGTTTGAGTGTGAGCGTGTGAAATGTGCGAGTGTGTGTCGGGAGTGTGTGAAGGAGCAGATGCTTCATTAGAGCAGACAGAAATCACATGTTATTATAAACGCCAGTAACCGCACGCATTTTGGCACAGAGAAGCACATCCAAAAACAACTGCTTTTCCAGACCCGACGTATGCGTTCACTGAATCTAAAATGGCCCTCCATCACTCAGTCTGAGCTACTGTATATCACACTTTCAATTCTCTAATGGGTCCTAATGCTAAGATAACATGTTTCTATTGTACTGGGAATCCTTTGCTTTTACACTACTGTACAAAAGTCTTAGGCCACTTTATTTTATCTGTGATTTTATTTCCATTAGGTGATAACAAACCTCCCCAAGAGGCCTCTCTGTATTTGGGTAGATTTGACCATTATTTTAAACCCGTGTTTGGTTTGTTGTACTACAGAACAGCAGAATGTTTTCGCATCAGTAGTGGCAGTGGCATAAATGAGCAAGAACAGTAACTAGAATGCATTTCCATGAGAAAATGCGAAGTGTGACTATGCTCAATGGCTCCACTGCCAAAATAAGACCAGTTTCCAACATGCTCCCCTGAAACAGGTAGGAAAAAATGTGCGTGGCCACAAAAGACTTAAAACAGTGCAGAAAAAAGTTTGCTATTGTGCAAAAAGGCTGGCTCACTTCAACTCTCGAACTAATGCACTTTAGTCTCCTTAAGGCTAAATATGAACATATTTATCAACCACAGAAGCAACATTTTGTTATAAAATAGGCTAACTAAGTTGATTTGCAGCTTGCTGACATGTCTTTCTTTTCAATCTGACCTGTGCTTTGTGCCTTAAAGGCTTTGAGCAGGTATTCACACAAACCAGCGCTAGAGACCTGTTTTGCTACATTCAGTGCTGCAGAGTGTTTCTGCCGGCTGTCCTGTGCCATTAAAACATGTAAACATTTCATCATACAAGTCAAAGGGAGAAAATTATCGACTTTAAACAATCAGTACTCTCCCCCCAATCATCTGATTGACTGTATACACACGCACAGACAGGGGGTATAACGCACATGTTAGAGCTGGAACAGTGCCAGTATCACACTAATGAATATCTGCATCAGCCCAGAATTCCCATATTGATCAAAATGTACTGTTCATTTCCCAGTCCATACAGTCCATATATGGAAATTACTCTGAAAACGTACACATTGAATTTGGACAAATGCACACATTTAACCTTTACCCAATTTTATTCCGATTTAGTTTAGACTGCTTTTGAATGAGGAACATGACAGAGCAGCCAATCAGAAGAAAGGCCATAAATGCATACACAAGAGAAATGTAGGATATGTAGGTTAGATAGCTTTACTTAAAACAAAGAATTTTTATCATTTATACGGCATTTGTGTTTAACTGTATTGAATCTAATGCTGTATAATGTCTTTATAGCCAAAAACAACTGTTTTAAATAACCTTTTGTTTGGCCTAAGACGTCTGCTTAATGTATATTGGCAATCCTCAAAGGACATGGTGGGTAAAGGAGTTGTCAGTAAAGATAGTGACACTGCTTAAACACTAATTCACAAAGGGTGAGTGCTCATGGCTTTGTCCTATTTTCTTCAATTTAGGCAGTATGCTGGAGAAAGGCGCAGTCAAAACAAATCCTGGTTAGAGCTTGCAGGCTGTGTTTTTGGTCTTTACTTACCTGAGAAGTTCCGAGACACCAGCATAGTGGTCAGAATGGCACCCTGAGGAGAAACAGGTCACAGATGGTTACAGACACATGCTGGTGGAGGCCATGGAGAAACTGGTATTCAGAAAAGGCATTATGTAGACCAAAATAAAACTGTGTGTTTATCACAGAATTGTTAAAAATGTTTTTCACTGAAGATTTAAAATCAAACAGCAAACTACTGGGACAAAAGCAGCTGACACTGGGCATCAGGTAAGCCAAATCATGGCATCTACGTGGAGATATACACAAAAACATAGCAAAAAGGTTACAAGTTTGTAGTGTAATGTCAATTTCTGACTCCATGTGAGGTTATCTGGAGACAAAAAATCCCAGATTAATGATTTTTTGTTTGCCGGTTTTGATGGGAATGAAGTTTTGGAGGGAAAGTACAATACTTTTTTCAGAAAGAATTTGCCACTGTTTGCCATCTTGTCTAATTTGGCCATTTAGCTACCTCAACTGCTACTAAGCTAAACCTATTGGCTGATGTAAGGCAATTCATGGAATTGTTCTACAAACTCTCAAAATGACTTACAGACTCATGAAGAGTCAAGCAAAGCCTCATTTTTTCCTCTTGTGAGATACATTAGCATACATTTGAATATTTGTAAACAAGTTCCCATCATTATTAGGAATCCATTTCGGTGAGAGACTGCCAGACCTTTAGTTTCCTTCTTGCGTTGAACTTCTTCAGGCACTCTACCGTCTCTTGCCTGTGCATCATGGAGGCCACAGTGGAGCGTTGCTGTGGGAGAGAAGCGAATCAGCTACATATCACTTACATAAGTCACTTACCTATCCTAATCTAGAACAGAAAAACTCACAAAAAGGAAAAGGACATAAATGTACACTGTACTGTAATAACTGAAAAAATGACAAAAAATTAGTGTAAAAACACTTGTGCTTTTAACAGTCTAAAATGGCATAGGTACGTGTACTGGGGGACGCCTACTCCCTCACTCATGAGCAGAGTTACTGCATATTCTGCATATATTGTGTATTCTTCCGCCGTGCGCAACCAAACTAGTTATAGGAGCGAGCGTCGTAAACTCAAAACGTCGCATGTCCAGACTGTCATAGCCTGAGGACCCCCTGTATTTACTGACAGTGTGTTACTCATGTTAAAATACACTGATATATCACTATGTGTAGCTGTACCTAGACAGTCATTTTTTTGCTGTTTTGGCTCAGAAAGCGCAAAACATCAGCTTTACTTTGCAGGTATTGACAACTGCATTAAGAGACCTACAGTACTGTACAAAAGTCTTGAAACACCCCTCGTTTCTTTATATTTTGCATTGAATCACCTTGCTGATACAACAATAGTATTTTATTGCCTGCCAAACTGTTCAGACCTATATGCATTTCCTCTAACTGAATGGAAAAGCTAATAAAACTATTAAATGCTTTTCTGGTCAAGCAGATCATCTCCAGTTAAGACATCTAGCATCTGATTTGCAGCCAAGCAGTAAATAGCAAAGATGAGAATTTTATTTTTAATGATATTAATTTATTCGTTTACTTAAAACCCCCTGAAAGGAGGGCTATGTATAAAAAGGGCTATAATTACAATACGGTTCCCATTATATAATACAGATGTAAAACCATTGAAATATAGCTGAAATAAACCTCATGGTCACTGTAAAGAGCCAAAACAATAAAAACTGTGTCAATGTTATGTTATGACCGTATAAAACTAAAGTATAACTGACTCTAGTACCAAGAGCTAAGCATACCAGTCCATTTATTTAGCTGTCTGTCAAAGATGGGCAGAAATAGTCTCCAACCAAAATAAATATTTTTAATGACAGTCAACTGTTTTTAAATACTACCTTCTAATTTTAACACATGAAATGTTTTTACTGTAGCCGACCTGAAAAATGCATCATTAGGGTATTCTACAACAATATTTCACTTTGAATGTTATCCATATAATATATCATATTATATGGTGATGCATCACTGGTCTTGGTTCTGAAATGTCTAAGAGTGCACTCTTTTCTGATCATGGTCAACTGTGTGTGTCAAATGAGGAGGTAAGAGTGTGTTTGTATAGCTAAAGATGGAATGACTTACGCAGACCCATGGGTGTTTAAGTGCTTCCTGTGCAGTGATCCTTTTGGCTGGGTTGATGGTGAGCATCTGGTTAATGAGGTTCTTGGCTTCAGGGGTGACTGTGTCCCACTCTGGAGAAGGAAACTACAAAACAGCAGGCATACACACACACACACACACACACACACACAGTGCGTGAGTGGAATGCACAAGTTGATGGAGTATTAGGATAAATGTACAGCTCTTACATCATAGGCACCAGCTTTAATCTGCTGGTAGAGTTTGTGCTGGTCCTCGTCCCAGAAAGGAGGGTAGCCCACCAGCAGAATGTATAGGATGACACCTGCACAGACATTGCAAACCGCAGAATATTTAATAAAGGATGGAGCTGAAAGAAATAAAATAGCAAAAAATACAACAAGCATCAACAATGCTGAAAACCTATAATACACAACAATACTCAAATGCAGAGATTACATAATTAAAGGTTATGTAGTCATGAAGAAAGGGCAGATGAACGGTCTCTATTTCTCTATCTCAACTCAATGTCTCTCCCCAGCTCCATGGCTGTCTGAGGTCCTGCGAAGTAACCGAAGGGAACTGAGAGCAGCTGAAAGAAGATGGAGGAAAACGCTTAGTGATTATTACCAATTATTGCTCTCTTTTACTCAAATCTGCCACTTATTTAACTTCTGCAAAGTCTTCCTTCTACAGAACCAAATTTGAAGCTCTTTGCTACCTTTTCATCACTTTCATCTCCATCTCTCAGTGTTTTTCCAGATCTCTCACCAGAACATATTCTTCGATAAGAAAATTGATGACATTAGTAGATGGTTCCCATCAATCATCAAGCTGTCTGTCAGCCTGAGACCAGCCAATACTGCCCAGTTTCTTGGCTTCTCACCTCTCTCTCTCTCTCTCTCAGATATGTCATTGCTCCTGATGTCCAGCAAACCCACCACGTCTCCGCTCGACCCTATCCCATCGAGTACGCTCCAGGTGATACCCTCAGATCTAATCTTGCGTATCGCCTACATCATCAATGGCTCCTTAACAACTGACCATGTCCCATCTGCTTTCAAGTCTGCAGTAGTGACACTTATTCTGAAAAAACCCACGTTGGACTCAGATATTAACATCAACAAACCAGTAAATCTTCTCTCCTTTCTTTCCAAAGTCCTGGAACATACTGTTTATAACCAACTCAACATCTTTCTTTCTCAAAACAGGTGAAAAGACAGTCACCAGTCTGGGTTCAAGGCTGCGCTCTCTACTGAAACTGCATCACAAGCCATCTCAGAAGAACTTCATGTAGCTAGATCAGCCAACCTGTCTTCTGTTTTGATTCTTCTTGACCTTTCAGCAGCTTTGGGATATCGGGCACAGCCTGGCAATGGTTTGCTTCCTACCCTGATGACAGGAGGGACCAGGTAGCATGGCATAGCTCCCAGTCTACCCAACAAAGATTTTCCACTAGTGTTCTGCAGGGCTTGGACCACTTCTCTTTTCTCTATCTACTGGTCCACTTGGGGATATAATAGCCTCACATGGCTCTTCCTACCACTTTTATGCAGATGACATTCAACTTATTCTCTTTCCCTTCCAGTGATGATCAGGTCCTGACCCGCATCTCAGACTGCCTGGCTGATCTCCTCTTAGTTGGTGGCCCACCATCTCCAGGTGAATCCCAGCAAAACTAAGCTGCTTTTCATCAAAGGCAGTCCATCACCAAGCCACGACCTCACAGTTACTTTTGAGAACTGTTATTGTCCCCTCAAAGAAGGTTTTTGGTGTCAAGCTAGATGAAGAACTGTCATCCTCCAGACATGCAGATACCTTCTTTACAACATCAATAGAACAGACCCTTTCTCACCACTGAAGCTAAGCAGTTACTTGTCCAGTCTCTGGTCCTCTCTAAACTGGACTACTGCAACTGGGCTTCCACTAAAGACCATTTCAGCTGATTCAGGATGCAGCTGTGAGGTTAGTCTTCAATGTTCCTAAATTCTCACACACCATACCTCTACTACAGAACCTTCACTGGCTTCCTGTGGCCGCTCGCATTAAGTTCAAAACCTTAACACTTGCCTTCAACCCGAAGAACAGACTTGCACCTCCTTATTTATCAGCACTGATCAAGCAGTGTGTCACTTCTCGTGCTCTCAGAGCTTCAAGCACTGCTTGTCTTGAACTTCCATTGCTCAAAAAAAGAGGAAGACATGACAATGAAGGCATATCTATCTATCTATCTATCTATCTATCTATCTATCTATCTATCTATCTATCTATCTATCTACATGCATCAAGACACTTTTCAGTCTTGGCCCCCTAGTGGTGGAACGAACTCCCTCTTGCAATCAGTCCCTCGCTGTCTTCAAGTGTCATCTGAAGACCCACCTCTTCAAGGAGCACCTTGATGACTAACCAGTCCTCTCCTTTATCTCTTATATATAATTTTCTTTATATTTAAAAAACCTTGGGCCCTTACACTTTTAACGGTTTTTCCTTACTTGTGTATTAACCTCTGATTTTTTCCTTTTTGACAGGATTTGTTAAGGTATGTAACTGGCAATAACTAAAAGCAGGTGTTGATTTTAGTATAGCTTTACAGGTATGAAGAACAGATGTAGACTACTTAGGCACTGATGTACGTCACTCTGGATAAGGGCGTCTGCTAAATGCCATAAACATAAACGTATTGTTAATACAAGAATATCTGAGATTTGTAACAATAAATTGGCAAAAGATTGTAACTGCCTTGAATGAACTCTCTGTTAAATGAAAATGAAAATGTTGTTGAGGAAGGGCAAAATGTTGCTCTGGCCCAAGAATGCTCTTGTTGCTCTTAAGGGAAAGTGGGTTCAACACATATAGATTTCTTGCTCATAGAAACTGTACCTGTCTGTGTCATAACTGAACTTTACCTGTCTGGCCCTAGAACTTATAGCCAAGCCAATAAAGTGTTTCTGAATTTGAATACATAAAGATTATTTTAAATTTTACCTGAACAAAAAACACACCAAGAAAAGACTGCACTGTAAAAGGTGGGCATTAGTGTTGTCATCACTTTTAAGAGGAGTAAAAGCTGCACTCAGTAACAAAGCCTCTCTGAAGAGCATCAAATAGAAGAGCTCTCCAGAGTCCCTGGGTCTGATGTGTCTGTGCTGCAGTGATGTGTGTGGATGAGGGATCAGTAGAGCCTGAGAGCGATAGAGAGAGACGCCAAAGTCTGACTCACCACAAGCCCAAATGTCCACGGGTTTCCCATAAGCCTCTTTCCTCAGCACCTCAGGAGACAAGTAACCTGGTGTTCCAGCAAATCCTGAACATTTGCATGAGAAATGTGAAGAAAATCTGAAACATCTCATTCAAAATGTACATTGTCACCATAAAGTTTGGAAACACTTGATTTGAAGTGTATTCTGGCCTCCAAAACACATTTTTGATAAAAAGATGAATGTCACTGTGGTATAAAAGATCAATTAGCCTGCTGTGGAAATATATTAACATGACAACAGTTGATTTAAAGTGAAGTCTGTCCTTACTGTTATAGTTAGTATAGATAGGTCATAATCGACAAATGTTCGAATAGTCATTAAATTATAAAAAATCAAATTATTTATGTGACTATTGTCTTGTCGTTTCGCTTGTTATTAGAGTGAATGGGTCTCCTTGTGTGTGTGTGTGTGTGTGTGCTGTAGGGGTGATTTTTGAAGCACGATTCAGTATTTTGAAAATTCATGATGTGACCTGCCAGCCTGCAGAGAAAGATTTTTTAATGTTTTACTAAATTATTCAATAATTAGTCAACAACAACTTAATTCCTATTAAATCCTACACATTATTGCATTATTGTACTACATCAATGTATTTTTATATTAAAAGAGACATATTATGCAAAACCTTTTTTAAAAACAAGTTATAAGAGGTCTATGGGCTATACAAAACATGTTCATGCACAAAATAACCCTCATATAAAGAGATCTCACCAGCTCTGTTCTTGACAGTTTCAGTCCCTTTCAAAATGAGCCGGTTGGAGGGCTCCCTTAGTCTGACATCAGAATAAGGAAATTTGCATAGAACAACCCCTCATCTGTCAAGCCCCCACCCACTAAATTAGTTGAAGATCTGCCATTTTGTCTGCTGGTTTTACGAGCATGCATCTATCTATCTATCTATCTATCTATCTATCTATCTATCTATCTATCTATCTATCTACATGCATCAAGACACTTTTC
>JBBPCY010000035.1:13218917-13240101 GCA_037974405.1 Brachyalestes nurse
TGGAGTAACATTTGACTAGTGGTATCTGTACTTTCACTTAAGTAATGAAGTTAGGTACTTTGTCTGCCTCTGCACATACCCCTTCCACCCACACCAGCACTTACACACACCTCTTCGGCCCACTCCTACACTTACACACCCATTCCACCCATTCCCACATTCATGAACACGTGATTGGACTTTCCGCACCACGTTTTTTTATGATCAGTTTTGGTGTTTTGACTTTTATTTTTAAGAATGATGTAATTCTTTCATGTTTCAAACACCTTAAATTAAATTTTTTTTTAATGTGAGATCTCAGATTCTATATAACGTGTGATCACTAAACAAAGGAGACACAGAGCCTCTGAGTAGGCACGTATAAGACCATGTTTTAGAAGCATTGCGTTTTCAATGTTTGGATGCTGCGAGTTAAATTATACAGACCCCAGAGCTCTTCTTCACATTCTGTTTTTGTTGGAGTGGGCGATTCCTTCTTTGGGGCCCCAGGAAAACCCTCTGCCTTTATCATGATACTGAATGGCAGGAAAGAAACAGGAAAAGAAGAGCAAAAAGAATGAATTTTCAGTCCAGTGCGGAGTCAGCTGCTATTAGTGCGGCAATAACTCTCCAACAAACACACCTACACTCCAGCAGCCATGTCCAACAGGCCCTCTCCCCGACCCGGCACACTCCTACAAACCTCCCAGACAGAGCAGGAGCTGTCTGCCTTGCCGTTAAATCATGCTGAACACATTTATGGCAGCTAAGTGAGAACTTTGTTAGAGTTTTGCCTGTAAATTGTGGAGGGAAGCTTCTGCAGTGATTTCCCTAAGTGAAAACACCTAAACGTCACGACCTTGGCATATCCCACAAGGATGTCAAAGTCTGAAGAAATCTAAGTAAAACCCCAGAATGCTTAATAATGTAAGTATTCCCTGAGTGGCCATGCTTTTGGGTCATTTGCCATTATTATAGTACCAGAAATTCTAGAAAAAACTTACTGGTCTATGACATGACCTTATTATCAAATAATTTACACATAAAACACTTTATCCTCCTTTATACACTTTCAGTGCAAAATAAAATTCAATTTAGGCCTATTACAGATGGCGGGAGCATCCATATACATACACAGACTAATTATGCACCATAGCATGTTTCAAAACATGGCAGCTTTGAACGTAGTCGACTCTTTGCAAAACAAAGGACTTTTATTCTGACATACTTTTAAAAAAGAGCGGGCAGGGTATTAAATAGTAAAGAAAATCCCAAGTGATTTTCAAAGCGCAATACTGAGGTCAGTAGACAGTAATAGAGTATCACTTTTTGAATCATGGTTATGTCAGTTCAATTGTTACACCTGGAGAACCATGAAAATGTTTACTTATTTAAGTTCAAGCACATAGGTTTATATGGGTGTCTGAGGACATAGACTAGTTGACATATTCTGAGTGGTAATTGATTGATTATCGTGTTAAATGTGAAAATTAAATCATTAAAAAAAACCATGAAACTACTTACGAGCTTTTTACGAGCCTTATTTTTCACTGACCCACATCAACCTTGATTTGTCATACAGCTCACATTGTCAGTCAACACATAGCAGACACAGCACACCATGTTTAAAAAAATGAAGAGGTTCTTCAGGGTTCTTTGGGAAAGGCAGTACTAAATACTATTGCAGTTGGAACATGACCTCCTGGAGATTCCTCTGGAAATAAGACACACACACACACATATATGTATTCTAAAATATATCCATAATACATGCTCTCTATATACAAAATACACACGTATATATTCTAAAATACATCCATAATACATACACCATATATACAATACACACACACACACACATGCACACACAAATAAGTCGATTTTGTAATGCACCATTAGCTCTCTCTGTGGCGCTAGTGATCACAGATGCAGGCTGCTGGATGTCCTGGTGAGAGAAAGTGAGTTGTGTTTATGCGAGCTGATCCATCCTAAAGTCTGCACTTCTGCTGTTAGCGATTAGCTCTTCTCCCACTCTCTGTATATTCTGACTGAATCGAAACCAGACTGGGGTTTGTCTCTGCGGACAGCTGAGTAGCTGTAAACAGGGACAGGAACTGGTTATAAAATAATTACTGTAATTATCATGATTCATGCATCTGAAAGCATCAGCCTCCTCTCTCCTGAAGCCTTAATCTACAACTCCACACACACTTTTGATTAGATCCTTCATTCCTGTGCGATGAGTCTGTGATTTGAATTAGTCTGTGGGCTATTTTTGATGATCTAATGCAAAGCGTAAAGCGCAAGGCGCAACTAACATTTATGAGCATGGCCAAATCCATTTTGGTTGATGGCGGAGAAAAAGATTTGGCACCAGTACAAGGCACAAAATGGTTGTCCCAACTCTCTTACTTGTTCAAAGGTATGTTTTGTGTGTAACATGCAATAAACCAATCAGAATGGCTCGTCACCTCACATTTAAAAGGCAGGGGCGAGCTGTGGTGGATTGGTTTTATAATGGCATGTTTACCTGGCAAAGCAGATTCGTTTTTGGCCGAGGAAACGGACCTGGTGTGCATCATACATTGTTGCCTATATATTTACATTTAACTTTTTCCTCCATTTTTTGCAAAGTGTTGTGTTTTTGCAGACTGGTGTGTTTAAATACCTGTGTGTGTTGATTAGTCAAATAGCCCATCATTAATACATAATTCAGCTGATGAACTCTTTTTTGATGACACGGTTCTGTACTTAATTTTTTTGCCGTTTCTTTAAACAATATGTAAAGTGTAAGTGTAAAGTGAACATTTTCTCATATGTGAACACACAACAACACAGTGTGAAGAGCACAAAATTCTTCCTCTGCATTTAACCAATTCACCAAGTGAAGCATCAGGCACCCAGAAACACAGAACCCAGGGATCAGTGTGTGGTGATGGGACCTTGCTCAAGGGTACCTCAGTGGTGCCACTAGCAGCATTGGGATTTGAACCCATGACTTTCTGATTGCAGGGTGAACTCCCTAATCACCAGACCACCAGCTGCCCCAATATAATTATGTCTAAGGACCAGGTGTGCTCTTATAAGCATATATAAATGAAATAATATATGAGAAACCATAAGTACACTCAAGTGCATACCTTTGTCCGAGAGTTGTGCACAATAAATAGCCTATTGTTTAATAGAATGCCACTGACTCGTTTTTGCTGTTCAAAAGTAAAGTGCCATTTCTCCCAGTGCAAAATAGGGCCCAGTGTGTGCGTTCAGAAATGTAATCTCACACTTGAGAGGTTGATGCACCTGTAAAGTCTCCCCAGACAAGTCTGAAGTACTTTGGCCCAGGCTGCAGGCTGAGTGAGGCAAGCTTGCTTGTAAAAACAGCTATGAATTCTTCATGAGGTCCAGTTGGACAGTCAGAAAATGGAATGGCATGAGAAACAGTCAGGTAGTGTCAAAAGTAGAGTCCTCAGACTTGCAGGAAATAGGTCCGGAATATCTGGTTGAACTCTCAATCACAACCTAGCAGGAAACCCGTACTTGGACTCAAGTCGCACTTAAGACTTTAGACTTGCCCCTCAACGACTTGAGAATTGACTCAGATTTGGGTGTTGTGACTCGTGAGTCATAACTCGTAAACAATGTTCATTTCATGGAATTATTTATTTATATCTTGCATTCTTTCCAACAAGCCCTCGGTTGCCATATAACCCCAGAAAACCGTTCACCTCGTCACGGTGTCGCATTACTTTTGTCTGAGGTGAAAGTTTCACATTTAGAGTGCGAGATATATTTTTCATATTTAACATTTAGATTTAAGATCATTTAAGGCAAAACCTCCATGTTGGTGAGGGCATATCACAGCACGCAGTCCAGCCCCCTGCTAAGAACCAGCCAACTGTAATCGTGGGGCGTGGCCAATTACCATATCTTCTAAACATTTAGAGCTCAACATTTACAGCTCAAAAATCCCACATTTTGAGTCGCCATTTGTAACGTTGCCATTCAAAGACTTGAGACTTGACTTGGACTTGGTAAAAATTACTTGTGAACATCTCTGCAGAGAGATGAGTGAACCTGCAACTGATGTAAATAGTACTGTTTTTAACCATAAGCCTAGCTCAGTCAGATACCACATCACCTTCCACTGGCTGTGTAATGAACTAATTGAGAGTCATGAGCTACATTTAGATTGCCAAATCCATATTTCCCCTTATTTTGGTGAGAGTAACTTAAAAGTAATGTAATAGTAGTGTAATACCTTACATTTTAAATACAGTAATATTTCAAATTACTTTGAAATGACAGTAACAAGTAATAAATAACGCATTAGTTTTGAAGTAACTTGCCCAACACTGTCTATATACATATACACACACATTAGTGCTAGTCATGTTAATGCACTATTATCGTTTCAACGCATTATTTAATTAATGCCGACAATTATTTTATTGTGCGTTAACGCATTTTTTTTTTTTTATTACTCTTATTTTGAAAGTTCGTTTTTCTGTGCTTGACTGCTGCACCTCACTTTAACAGGGACAATCGCTCTGAACATACTGAATGCTTCTGCTGCTCCCTGATAAAAGAAAAATGTTTCTGCTTGTACCTGTTCAGGAAAAAAAGACAATGGATTTATAAATTTTAACTTGCTGTTGCTTGGAAGGTGCCTGATATACTGTTCTGATCGTGGCTCTGGTGCCGGTGTTCTGATGATTCATGCTGCCTTGTCAAAAAATGCTACCGCAGTGCAAATCAACAGCAGAGTCTATCGATTTATGCTACCCTGGCGAAAAATGTTCCCTTTAAGTTTACACAGTTTATAGTCAGTTTATAACACTGATAATGATGTGAAATAGACAAAATATGCATAATCAGTGAAAAATATATTTTATTTAAAATATTTACTTATAAGCAGTGTATCGATTCATGCTGCCTTGTCGAAAATACTACCTAGAAGCTTATTCAGTTTATACAGTCAGTTTATGACACCAATAATGATGAGAACTAGGCAAATAATTTGCTCTACGTTCCTGGGATTGGGGGGGGTTGATTATAATGGTTATAAAGAAACATATGCTTTTTGCCGTAATAGGAGGATTTTCTGGATTGTTCCTAGCCTAGCTGGATTGTTTGAGATGCGTTCAAAAACATACAAGCACCGCACGCCGAGACGGACTCCTTTGTTTGCTGAATTTATTTGCTGGTGAGTAGATGGAAGTTATGACACTGGGTTTCAAAGTCTATAAGCTGGCTGGGTTGTGATGAAACTGCTTTGGAGTTTCTGTGTAATTGTTTTATTGTGTTTTGAGCGAGTTTTGTGGGCTCCGCGGTGAACCAAGAGAGGTGTGTCGACTCCAACTCCACTCCTTGTGCGGTTCACCGAAGCCTTTTTTGCAGTATGAACAGGAAATAAGCGGTACTGAAGCATTTATCGATTTTAGACTTTTGTGGTAAAGACAAGGTGTCTCCAAACAAAATGGCGTCTCAGAATTTTCCCTCTACTCCCCCCCACCACACCAAAGAATTGTGATACGAAACGAACCGAATCGTGGGTTTGGTGTGTCGTTACAGCCCTAATATATATATATCTTTACCCTGTCCCAGCAGTCTCAGGCAGAGATAACCCTGTACAGGTCCACTCTACTAACCAAAAGGAAGAAATATACAACTAATAATATAACTGACTCCATTTGTTTTAGGACTGGATCGGATTCTTTTCATTCGATATATACAATCCAGTAAGCCTCACCTATTTTAAAACATATAACATCATGCATGGGCAGATCTGCACCAGCCAGCGCCCATATGTGAGTGTGTGTGAGTCTGTCTTAGTGTATGTTGGTGTGCGTGTGTGTGTGTGTGACTGTGTGTGCTCAGAGCTGCAGCGTTGGTACAGTATTAAGTAGGCTAGGTTGCTTCCGCTCTGGTGGAAGTTGTGTGAGAAAGTGGGTTAGAAGGCAGAGGAGAAGAACAGTGTGGGTGTCAGGGAGCCATTCCAGCACTCTCTCTCTCTCTCTCTCTCTGCACTGTTACTGCGCAGGAGAAATGAGAGCGGTGGACGAGAAAGGCTTTCTTGCGTGAATCTGTGGCCACTGCCACTCGCCGCTGTTATTAATGGAACTAAGATTCAATGACTGTTCAATGTCACGCTCAGGGCCGCACTGGGGAATAGAAATCCGGGGCGCAGTCACAGAGGTTAAAAGACTGAAAGAACAAATGAAATAGACACGAAACATGCAGCCAGATCTGGTTTCTGGAAATGTCATAATGTAGTTAACATCTGAAACAACTGGTCCCTGTCAAAGACCCATTACTTATTATGTGAGACAGACAAGCCAGCTATAAACTGCCCTCTTTTCTTGCGTCTATCCTGCTTAGGCTTACACCTCTAAAACTACACACGAAATGTAAAGACACACTGCCAATGAATGTAAAATCTGGAGGAGATCAAAGACCAAAGGCAAGAAATAAAGAGCATCCACAGACTAGGTGTGGGCTTTTAGTCTCCAGCATTGATGACCAACCATCTGTCATGAAAAACATCGGACTTCAGAGGCTGATGGAAAACTCAGAGCCAAGCTTGATGTGTGTGTGTGTGTGTGTGTGTGCGCGCGTGTATCTTCTTGACCATCAAACTTTACAGGTGAAGACACTGCATTTGCCAACGTTGACCTGAGAGGAGAGACTGAGAAGATGGAGGAAACACTGAGGAATCAGCATCAGTGGCTACAGAGCCAGCAAACAAGGTGCCTCGCATGGAAGCAAATGGTCAAAGCATAAGCAAAAGCAAGAGCAGCCTAACGAGTCATTCTGGAGAAGCATGATGAATCTGGATCAGGGAGAACCAAGACAAGTGCTGCTGTCCAAATGCAAACCTGTTTGAAAGAACCAGCATTTCTTTATAGTGATGGCTCCTTCCAGTAATGAGGAAACAATCCTGCTTGCTTTTCGATCCTTGCTGTCAGTGTGCTCCTCAGTTCCCCTTCAACCAGTGTGAAAAGTGAAAGACTGTTTAGTCCTGCATCCAACATTGTGGGTGAAAAAATAAGTAAGCTCTCTAGTGTTTCTCTCTTGAGATTAGCTCCAAATCACTAACTGTTGTTTCTTTACAGTTGTTGCCGCTGCATTACCATACATTCCTACTAGATTTTACTATAATAATATTTACGAAAAAAGTGCTCTGGTATCAGCAGATTCAGGTATCGGAATCAGATCAGAAATGAAAAAAATTTGATTGGTATATCTGTAATATTGGCAATGATGGGTTCAAAAGTGGTCACAGGTAGCAGCCACAGGTAGAGTCTCAAAATGGAAAAACAAGGAAATCTCTGGAGCCAGGTTGTTCAGCTCATCCAAACCCATCCAGAGTCTTTTGTGAGACCTGCAAATCTACCACTGTTCCACAGTTTTGGGTTGGTTGTGCTTTTGTTATACATTGTCACTGATGATATCTATGCAGGAGAAATGTTACGACAGCACATGATCAATGACATCACATTCTGCTCACTATTTTGGGCACTCTAGTGTCTCTTTGCCAAGTAGGTTTCTTATCATGATAAAAAAAAAACAGATTGGCCAAATGGAGAATGGAACAAATAACGGTTGTATAGTTATATTATTTCATTCAAGGGTCATTCCTGCTTCATTGGTTTAATGTTATTGACTCTCTTGACCACAGATCAACTCTCGGCTGGATGTTGAAGTGGTGGACCCAGCAATGTTGTATGTGCATACTCATTTCAGAACCACACACACTATGCCACTACCATGTCAGGATCATTGCTGTGCTGAGAATGGTGGTCCACCACTTTAATAACATCAACATCAGTTCTGTGGTCAGAAACTAAGGATGACCATATAGTGGACCTATAAGATAAGTGAACCTCATACAACAGAAATGCACAGATGGTTCTAATAAAGTAGCCAGTATATACAGTCCAAGATATATATTAAATAACATCAGCACCACCATAGAAGCAAAATATTCTTCAACAGTGTCAATAGACTATCCTAAATACAAGGAATAAAACAGACTTATTATGCTGGAATGCAAAGATACCCATGCAAGTCCATGACAACAAGACCAACATGCAAAACATACTCCATACAGCATGTTATCCCAATATACTGCATCAGATATGATAGCTGGTGGTACAAAGTAGTGTTATTTGACATAAACTTCCATTGACAGTCCACAAACACCATCATCTCCAAAGACTCTTCAGGTTCTAAGGGACAATAACATGTACAGACAAACACAGACAGAGAAACACAGGCATGCGGCCGCCACCAAACAAGAACGAGACCCGTCACTCACCTTGAGATCTCGGTGCACCACACCCATTTGGTGGCAGTGAAGCACCGCCTCCAGGATCTGCTGGATGCAATGACTGCATGCAAACACCAGGGGGCGCATGTTAGTCTGAGCAGAGCTACATTCTCGCGTGCACAGGCACAGGCGGGGAATGGAGTACAGTCACATAAGTGCATCTACATGTTAACATCAAGGCCTGTGCTTCATATTTAGAGAAAATGTTAATCATTGTTACTGAAATGTTACAGAAAAGTTACAGAAAAAAAAAAAAAATTTTATTATATGACAATGCGTGGATCAAACTGCTGAAACAGTATGGGTTTAGGTTCCTTCAAAGGGAGAAAGAGAGAAGAGTGAAGAGATAGAGCACACAGAGCAGATATGATAACAGCTTGGATTCACACCCTTTATAAAGAAAAAAAAATCTGGTATGGCAGCTACTAGACCAGGCTGAAATGAAAGACTGTCATTACATATACAGGCCAGTCACACGTCCAATACAGACACACACCGGAGTCTGCAAAGACACACTTTCCTGAGCATTGACACCCCTGTCCTGTGTTGCTGACACAGGAAGCTCCAGCTAATGCTATACCACTTAACAAAGAGTTCTCAAAATGTGAGAATCTCATACAGCCGCCCACTGAAAGACAGTGAGCAGTGAGAGTGTGAAAGGGAAATGAAGGGGGGGCGGGGGGTTGACAGAAATAGAGTCTAAGAAAGAGTCTAAGACAGTGTGATTGAGACCGCAAAGGAGCAAGAGGGGAAGCAGAAGAGACGAGTGGTAGGGCTGGTATTGAATATGCAAGATCTGGTTTTCTAATGAAAATAAGTACCATGATGATGGGACTGGTGGAAACTGGTCCATCTCAGCGCATGTCCTCTCATTTGATTGACTGCCCTTTACCGTGCCTGTATCTGGACTAAAACACTCCTTATAACTTTAGTGCGAGTGGGCAGAGCTAAACTGCTCTGTGGTTTGAAGTTGTATGCAAACATGTTGGTTTCTGTGACATCAAAAACAAGGAATTTAAAACATTTTGTTACTGCACATTAGTTTCTTTATATGGATTTTATGGTAAAACTATAAAATTCATTTTTTCATTACACGAGCCCTAAATCACGTGAGCCTAAAACACCTGCCCACCTGTTACACGAGTTGTGGGCAATGAATTGCTGTTCAGTGTCTACATCAGACAATATAGCAGATCTTCTTACTGTGAATGTTAATATTCCAATGATGAAAACTGCTAAAATAACAATTTTAGTGAAATGAGGCAGCGTCTCGGAGCAGGATGCGGACAGAGTGAGTCAGGATATGTGGGCGTGCAAAAGGGAGCAAAAGGGAGCGTGTGTGCGAGAGACTGTGCAACAGTGTGAATCCTGGGCAAACACTGTATAGTCTGTACACGGCATGCTAATATGACACAGACAGAGCCTCTGGATCCCAGAACTATTAGTCTAGAAAGGACAGATAGTTTGGGATTTCCGGTGCCCTGTCAGCAATGCTACTACACTGAACTATCAGATATCCCTGTGCTGAGTGAAGGGACAGAGTGGTCTTGCTCTGACTTACAATAATTCCAGCATGTGGCCAAGCCTGATGGGCACATATAGACACACGCTTGGTAGCTGTGTAAGACTGGGTGGAGTTAGAATAATTTCCCAGAATTGTAGATAGGTCCTTTATTAAAAACCCTGTCTGATGATATTATTATTATTCGCCACCAAACAAGCTTAATGTGGCTTCTTTAAACATTTCTCCTTGACCTTAACCATCACATTAAATTAAGCCTTTGCTCATAAGCTTATAATAATGACAGATTTCTTGGTCTCTATGGAAATTCCTATGCTGTCCCACTGATTATTCGATGTCTTATTTGAATTCTCAACTGAGTAAACAAATGCAAAGAATTAGATATGCATATATTCAAATATCCTCCCCAGGTTTGTTTAAAGCCTGTTGGGAACCAATTTTTTCCGCATAAACTGGTCAGATAATTCTATTACAAATGAAACTGGTGAAACTAATTCTGCCTGAAATTCTGATCCCAAGGTGTATTTGTCCATATTTAATCGTAAAGCCTATAAAGCTGTTTGAATTCAGGTGCTTCTCAGCATCTTGTTAAATCTTTTGAACTATGTGTGTAATGCTGTGCAAAACTCTTTAGCCACCCCTCTTTTCTTCATAATTCATTTTAAATGACTTGTTCCCATTTCTTTCAATTAATATATTAATTATATACCAAAGATAAGACAGTTCAACAGGCAAAAAACAGTATTTTTGCACCAACAAGGTGATTCAACGCAAAACATGAAGAAATGAGAGGTTGCTCAAGACTTTTGCACAGTACTGCATGTTTGTTTTACACTTATGTGCATGACTTCATCTTAGTTTAAATGCAGCTTTCTTGTGAAAAGTGCATGTGAGTCTGGCTGGACACTTCTAGCACACTTCAGCGAGGCACCTATTATTTAAAAAGAGAGATGCAAATAGGCACAAAATACAGACATTTCATATACAGCATAAATCGATGACAGAAAGAAAGAAAGAAAAGAGAGAATTGGTTGGGTAAGTTGCTGTTTATGCAAGAACACACGATGGCTTAGGAGTTCGAGGAAGTAGTCAGCGGTCCCAGCGCATAAAGTGCAGCTTAAGGTGCAGCAACGGGAACCGGATTCAATCCAACAGGTCAGATGGACAAACAGACAAGACAGTCCGAGACACAGACAGGTCACTGAGGCAGGCATTGCAAGTATCATGCAGTGGCCAGTGCACTCGCCATACTGACCTTCAAGTCCCTGTGCACTATGTCATGTTGGTGAATGTGACTGACACTGTCTAGAATCTGATGAATGCAGTGACTGCAAAGACAAGACAGAGAAGGAGGGACAGAAAAAAAGGCAAAAGGTGGCGATAAGATGAGGGTGCCAGAAGTGTGTGTGTGGGAGGGTTAGTAATGTGAAGAGACACTGGTGGGGAAGAGGAAGCCGCTGGAAGGAGCTCTACAAGCATACTGACCGCTCTACAGCATGGACCTGGACTCAGAAGGACAATCCTGAGGCATGAGAGGTGGTTATACAGTAAATAACAGGGGTGTGTGTGCCACTTGTTTGTGTTCTCCTCCTTCAGCAAAGTTCACCTTAATAAATAATGTTGTAAGCAGACGTTCAGGGTGAAAAGAGGAGGTGACACAGGCTTCAAACTTTCACATACAAAACCACTAATTTTTCCTATATTTTGTGATAATTAAAAAAAGCTGCTGTTTACACAAAATTTCATGACAAATGGACAAATCAAAAGTCATGTTTTTTTATCATATTTTTTTCATATTGACTTGAACTGATAGATCTCTTATACAGTGACTTTTCTGAAGGTTTTGTTCTGACAGTGTTTACCATTAAGTAAAAATAAGTACACATCCTCCACAAGCAACACACCTAAAAACAGCATTTTCTGTTAAATTTAGAGCACAATTTATTTGCTGTGTTTATCATTTTGTTTTATATTTAAATCTATCGGTTCCATTTTGCCACAATAAAGTAGCTTATCATTGTTAGCTTAACATAAGATTACAAAACCTTTAAAATCCCAAACAACTGATTCTCTTCCTCTTAGAAATACAGTACAGTGCAAAAGAAATATGAATAAGACTTTTTTACAGCACTGTTTCTGTTACTTAGAAGGAAACAAAGGAACAAAAGTATCTCAACACTCTATCAATAAAATTAATGTTGATTTTATTGGCTAAATGATATATCTATCAGGATCCAGTTTGGAATCAGCATGTTTTCAATAATATTGTCGCAGACAAATGTACTAAATGATCCTAATATACAAGTCCTAAATAATTATAATATACAAGTTTAAATAATTAATAGAAAGTTGTATAAATTCTTTAGAAAATGAAGTGTCCAGAATGATGACTAGCGCTGATTCCTATTTAAGTAATTAAATAAATATTCACAATGCTTTATATTACATTTTACATTTTGAGAGAAGGCTGAGAAACAGATCATTTTTATTTATAATAACATCCATGAGTAAATTCCTGTTCTTGCCAAAATACCTGAAAGATTGCATAAAAAACCTAAATATGTGTTGTCTTTAGCACTGTACATAAATAAACTAAAATGATTCATATGAAAAGTGTTTCCAAACCTTTGAAAAGTCCTCACAGACCCACAAAATGATGCCAACCAGGCCCTTTACAAAGTCAAGAGTGTTGTTTGTGGCTATTCTGTCTATAATAACAGCCTTCTCTCACTCTGATCTCTAAAGCCCTTAACTGTTCTGCTGAGAGGACTCCAAACACCAGCACAGGCTGGAAATTTAGATCCGATGTGGGGGTGGCGGCCAGTATCCGTGAGTAATAAATGAAGTGAATGGGATATGTATGTGTGAAAAGGTGTGTGTTTGTGTCTGAGTATAATGTGTGTGTGTGTGTGTATGTGTGTGGAGCAAGCTGACAGCACCGTGTGTGTGGTGGAGGCTTGAGTCAGAGTTGGCACACTAATTATCTGTGTGTTAATTAGAGGCCTACTTTCTACGGTCTCTAAGGAGGGGAGGCTGGGCCGGGGGACGCTAAAGCAAGCAGGTGCTGGAGGTTTCGGTGCGGCCTGCGGGGGTGTGGGAGGAGTGTAGACGTTCCTCTGTCCATGAGGGACTGGCAACAACTTGGAGAAATCTGCCCATAGGTCTATAAGCGAAAGCCAAGTTGTAATATGGCAGTGCAAAAGGCTGGGAAGCTTTGAGGTTACAGTGGGGTATACAGTATAATATAGTATATACTATTATAGTAAACTACTAGAAATTATTTGGTAATTGGCATAAATTATCATCAAGAGAGTGAAAAGTATGATCCTTAGCGACACCACAGCCATGCATGATTGGGAATTCAGGAGAGCATAAGTGTTCTCGCTTTCTGTAGATGGATAAGATTTCAGCAGTAATTTTATTAATCTATTTATCTATCTATATTATGTATTTATTTATTTATTTATTTACTTACTTACTTATCTATACTAATTAAAGTGGCATGTACTGACGCTATTATCCATAGCACCATACATTCATTAGTTACAGGGACAGTCCCCCTTGAGCAATTGAGGGTCAAGTGTCTTGCTCAAGGACACAATGGTAGTGGGGGTTTATTTCCACCTCTCTGACTGACCACAGCGTTTTATGTATATAGCACAGTGTATTTAGTACACAGGAGGTTCATTTTCACTTAATTACATTTTATACAGTTCTTGTCTTTGTGCCTCAGTGTGTCTGCGCAGTTGTAGCACACGTAATTTCCTCTGGGCTCAATAAAGTTTTCTGATTCTGAGGATGGCCCTCTCTGTTCCTGTCAAAACAGAACTGGTGGTTATTGTCCTCCTCCGAGCGTGTTGAGTCTTCTCAAAGCGTGTGGAGTGGCGTGGAGTGGAGCGGAGTAACTCGGAGTCTGTCTTCACCCTCCTAGGTAGAATTGTGTGATAGGAGAAGACCTAAAATGGCTATTACTAAAACTTTAGGGGGGTTCATCAATGCTTCAATATAGAGTTTGATACATGCGCTATACCGTAGAAACCCAAACTGTATTAAGCAGTGGAGAAGGATAGTTTGTTGAGAGTTTGTTGCATGTGATAGAGTCAAGAAACTTCAGAATGCTTTCATTTAGAATTTGACAGGTGCAATAATGATCTGTATCTCAAAAAACATTGTACACACTTGATCATCCACCAGACGAGCTGTATTTGAAACACGTACACATGAACTACATGCACATTTCTGTCAAGAAATATTAGCTACAGGAGCTAACAGGCCTCCCTCTTTTTGGCTGCTTCTTCCTTACTGCACTTCTATTGCTTCCCTTGGCATCTTTCTCTCTTTTTTATTTCTCACTGTGCGTCTCACGCCCCCTCAATACTCCCACTCAGTCCAATTGATTAAAGTCCCTCTCCTGAGGGGTACTGTAGTGTGTGTGTGGATGTTCCTGTGTATGTATGTGTGTGAGCGTGTGTGGCTAGGTGTGATACTGTGAGAGAAGACAGGCGTTAAAAAAGGGGGGGAGGGGGTGGTACAAGATGGAATTAAATGAAAGACAAGAAAAAAAGAGAGAGGGAAGAGAGACCTGTGGAAACAGATATCTGAGACATTGACACAGCGCCACTGCCCACGCTGCCTGCCTTCCGTGAGTCAATCACTGAAAATTTATGAGCTCCTGCTCAAAATGTGAAATCACTCATGGGAGGGGTCACATAAGACTATATGACTTTCATGTACGATCCAATGTGATGTATTATTACCGCATATTACATCAGGGCTGTCACTCTTGATAATATTAGTAATCGAGTAATCTAGCAATTGTTTTGACAATTAATTATATGTACACAATTTATGTCAGCAAACTGCCTTCAAATACATAAAATGTGTAATTACTAGCATTGGCTTTTAGATAGTATAGCTCCTCTAGTGGGGAATGTTCAGACTGCAGAAAACGACTTTATAACAACCTGGGAAGACAATATTTGTCTTTCAAACTGTAAAGTAATCACCGGGTGTCCAAATTTTCTTGCAAAGGGCCAGTGATGCTAACAATGCAGAAGCATGAACGATCATCTGTTTGAAGACTGAGACCAACTGATTAAACAGGTGGAATCAAGTGAGCTCCCTCTTGTTTGGAATGCAAACCTGCAGCCTTATGGGATGTTTTCAGATAAGTAATTCATTCTACTTATGACACATTACCACTTAAAGGACCACAGGCAATCAAGGTAAAGGGAGGTAGAGTATGAAATGAACTGAGGATGGAGGAGGCTTAAATAAAAGTGTGTGTGTGTGGGGGGAGGATCAAAAAAAGAGACAAAGACGTTATACAACAATAAAAGAAACACTTTACCTGGCATCAGCTTCGCTGTAATACTCTCTTGCTACTATGTCTTCAAACAACTCCCCGCCAGTAACCCTAAAAGAAAATGAGAAAACAAAAACTGCTTTGCCAAAGCTTCATTTATAAGAGTGGTCATTTGTCACAGTGGGCACATAAAAGCTTTAACTGCTGCTTCCGTGCTTGGGAAGTGATGATGAGCACAATTGGCTTAGACACAGAAGTGACAGTTTTATATGTTATCATGAGTGAGTGTGTCTGTGAGGGCTAGGGAGAGAGGGAAAGAGGGAGAGAGAGAGAGAGAGAGAGAGAGAGAGACAGAGACTGTGAGCCGGGATGGATGGGGGAATCCTCTAGAAGAGACATCCCAGGGCTTCGGGGGGGAAGCCCCTGCTGCAGGATTCTCTTCAGTTGGGCAGCCTGGCTCTGTTACCATGGAAACTAGCACTTGAGCAAAGGAAAAAGAGAGGGATGTTGGGGGGGGGGGGGGGTGCAGCACAAACGGGGGGGAGCCATCAGACATGCGGTGAACATGGATAGCAGAGAAAGGGACATATGGCACAGGCAATTTTAATTATGTGCTGCATTTGGAACACGCACTTACAAGTCAAACAGGAGATAGTGGAAGCCTTCCTCTGATATACTGTCATGGAGTCGAACTGGGGGAAGAGAAGGACAGAAACGAATACGTTATGTCTCTGGTCGTCCTCAGAGGCTGACAGGCGTGCGCTGTAAATGCTCTTTTTCCATTTGCATAAATAGAAAAGTGGAGCTTAAGCACACAGTGTGCTAGGCAGGGAATAGCCTACTTTCCATTCTCTTGTGGTCGGAGCCCAGCCAAGCTCTCTCCTGCTGAAACTGCAGATGCTCCTGCCTTGTTCTCAACTATGTACTATTTGACACAGCACTCGATGTGAGACTGTTATTAACTCTATTGCAGTGAATGATTTGAAAGGCTCAGTATTTGTGCTTAATTACACTTGCCGCTAGTAGAAATAGCGTAGGAGAACACTCACCAATGTTGGGGTGCTTAAGAAGACGACAAATGCGGGCTTCGCGTTCCAGCTTTTGGTGATCTGGAAGAATAGGTTCAGGTAAAAATACAAATAAAGGGAAAACAATGTTCTGCTAAATAATTTAGAGGTTAGTTAACCCCTTAAACTCTATGCTTCTTCTTTAGGTATTATCTATAGGTCCCATGCCCTTAATACTTCTTGTATTTTATATCCACACATGACAATTGACCAAAAACAGTCATACATCATAATTTTAACATGGACATTTTCCAACCTCTCTTTGGAAATTATACAGGCCATCACTGTGCTTTTAAGTCTGATGTCTGTGTCACTTTAAAAAATCAATCTGAGGTGAAACCAGTTTGGATAGACTCCAGGCTGAATAGGTGAATATGTATGAATGTGTGGTTTATGTGACATCAGAAAAACAGAATTAAAATCTGGTGGTTTTTGCTTTTCAGAGTCAGTCACCTTCATGTTTTACTAGAAAAAGAGTATCATTAGTCTTTTGCAAATGAGGCACCTCTTTTTAGTCAGTTTTTATTTATTGATCTTTATAGTCACGTGTGAACACACCACAGCACAATGTGAAACTCTTTCTCTGCATTTTAACCCATTCACCAAGTGAAGCAGGCGGCTACCACCAACGAGGGGCGCCTGGGGAGCAGTGCGTGGGGATGGTGCTTTTGCTCAGCGGTGACACTAGCACGTGGGATCAAACCCCCAACCTTCTGATTGCAGGGCCAATGCCCTAACCACTAGGCCATCCTGTTGCCCCTTATTAAATGCATTAAAAAACAGATGTCAGAAAAAAAACAGACAGACATACTGTGTATTACAAAGAGTATCTTGATGGTATATATTTATACCACCCTATCTCGCATAATACTCTAGACTTAGGTGGGCTGTATATACGCAACAGTGCAGAGACACTACAGCTTCATGTCTTCGTGCACAGCAGGCTCCGGCAAAGGCAGTGAAAAAGAACGCTGAGGTTGCTGTGGTATAACGGCTGAGCGAAAGAACCACTGACAGAGTGTGGGAGGAAATCACTGAACGCTCCCTACCATGAATAAAGATGAGGTTTACTCAACCGGCTCTATTGTTTGAACCTACAATACGATTGAATCTAGTGAGTGTGATTTGACTACGGCGAGTTACAATGCAAAGAGATACATGCAAAGCGCTGGTCTGGGAGAGTCATCAGAGAACGGCAGAAGAACACAACAGATAACACATGACAATTTATTAAAGGTTTATTGACACTGTTTCCAGCTACATTTTTAGGCTTGAAATACCATTAAGAGCTGAGTATTTCACTGATTATGTTGTGTGTGTTTGTTGCAGACAAGAACAAAGACTGAGGGGACACTGTTCATTATTAGGCCTCCAGTAAGGAGGTCCTAACAGGACAAATCTTCCAAAATAGAGAGTGATCATTCATAATTTATAACATGCGCTGTCTAGAAGCCCTGCAAGGTTCTTTTTTTATTCGCCTGCGCTGGTGTGATATGCTTCTTCCTGTTAGGCTGTGCCCGGTGGCTCCAGTGACATACGCAGTTCCTGCTGTGTGCCTCCCGTGCCAAGCTAGCCCAAGCTAAAAACCCAGCTTTATGAGGGAGGACTGGACTCAGGTCAGGTCAAAAAGAAGAAACATCAAGTAAAGGCCCAGAATCATTCAAGAATAACAAAGTACATCTTACTTAAGAGCTGAACCAGTGAAGAAACAGGTGCAGATGATTCTAGAAGATCAGGCCGGTGATCAGTATACTGGTGGTGCTGAATGCTGAGTGATTGGGACGCCTCTCTCTAGTCAACTTGTATCTTTAGGCATTTTGCAGCCTGTCGGAGTAAAATATTTGTTCCCATTTCTTTCACTCAATCTACTCAGTATGCCAAAGACAAGACAGTTTGACAGGGAATAAAACAGTATTTTTGCACCAACAAGGGGATTCAGAGCAAAATAAGAAGAAACGAGGGATTGTTTAAGACTTTTGCCCAGTACTGTATATCGTGAATTTTGAAAATGTATAAGTATTGTAATATTTTTGCAGCACTGTATACTATGGTGCAGAGAAACGAAAGCCCCTCAGAACAGACTGAGGAGCAATACATTAGAGGAGCAATATTATTTATACATATTTAAATATGAATGCACTGTTTCAAATTAGCTTTTGATATGTATTAAACCTGTTACACCCTTACTGAATATTTATGTTTAAGTACTTTGCGACTATGTAACACAAATGCCTTAACAGTGCACTAGTATCAGAATGGTGCGTAAAATAGGGCAAAACCCAGCCTTTGCCCAACATGAATGATTTATTCATGTGTTTTTATTGCCACACATTGATCACCTATGTAGCAACATAATCACTAGGTGTCAAAGGTAGTTTCTCCACATTGTGCAGCTTCAACAGACAGCTAGATTGAAGAAACTAGAAGCAGATCTAGAGGCAGTGCTTCTGTATCCCAGATCTGGGTTATGAAATCTAGAGCTCCAGTGAAGCTGACGGTTCAGCCAGTGGCTAAGAATTTTTAGCGCGCTATCCCTAGTGCTCTAAATGTAATTGACCCAGTATCTTCCTCTGGCATTTTAGAACTGGGAATCATGGGAGATTATAATTTAAACTGGCTCAATCATGAAGTTAGTCTGCTCAAAGAACTGTGGGCTGAGTTGAGGCTTAAATAATTAAAACAAAACTTAAATCTATTATGACACTACACTCACAAACACCCTAAAATCCTTAGGCACAGTGCACTTTGGAGACACCGACTGAAACAAACAACCTCTACCATTTTTTGGTCTGAACATTCTGGAAAAATAGTATAAGAGATTCAAAGCTTTGTGATTTTTGTAATTTTCTCGCTGATACTGATCCATTTGCTTTTCATACCTTTATTCCAAAACGTTTCTCCTCACAAACATTTTTGGCCAACTCCCCATTAGCCTCTTAAACTCCACGCATTTGACATTCTTTGAATATGTTTTTATATTTCCAAACAAGTGCTTCAATACTTCTCATAAACACCCTTAAACTAATTTTATAATTAAGCTAATTTAAAAAACTTTTATTACTGCAGTTCAAAATATAGACAGTTGACAGCAATGTATTAATAGTGAACCGAAGCCCAGTTGAGTGTGCGTCAAATGTAGCTATAGAAGCCCCATACCTTGTTCAAATACAGCCTTCATGATGAAAAAGTCTCTATGAATTATAACAAATTACAATTACCATTTTATTTATCACTCTGAGGGTTTTTTGCAGCATATCTTTGATCATTGCTATTATTAATTTAGTTATTTACATTAATGTTGGTTAGGTTTGCCAGCATTACTACTTGGTTTTTACAAGCTGTTCTCCGAGCTACCTGATAAATCTAGTTTTAGAGTATAAATCTAGCTTTAGAATTTTCAGTTTAGAAATGGCATTGGCACCTTAGATGGTATCTCTATAGAGTAAGCTATCCTATAAAAACAGCAGGTTACTGGCTTGATCACGAGCTTTCATCAGTCTCCTGCTAAAGAACTAATTAAGAAACCTGATGGTACAAAACTATGGTACAATTTGAGAAATTTGCTGACATTTATGTATATTATATTGGCTTGACCCAGTTCCAAGTCTACCACGCTTTTAGTGGCATTGCCAGTTTCCTCTTCAAAGATTTCACATTCTATATATTATCGCTCTCATATAAATACCTCAGAACCAGCACCATCTGAAAACCTCTGTCCATCATTTCATGAAATTATTTCACACATTCCTCAGAATTACATCACAGTAACACATTGCTATTATTAAAATGTTTTCCTTCTCCTAAGTACATTTTGCTTAAACAGAAAAGCTAAAAAGGTTTTCTTTAAACAATTGCCATAGTTCCCATTTTCCTATCCAGAAATAGTTATTAGCTTTAATGTCATGGAAGAACCATTTTTGGTACCCTAAAGAACCCTTTAATTGTCACAGCCTCTCCACCTTTGTCTCACCTCCGGTGGCCCATCACCGGATTACTGAGCCGATGCTTGTTTTCTGTTTATGAGCGCTAGTTTCAGTTTAACCTTCATTAGCATTATCACGTTAGAGTTACAGTAACGGTAGAGTTTTATTTCAGTTAAGTTACGTGTTTAGTCTAATCTGACGTTTTGTTGGTTAGCTTGTTTATGTTTTTTGTACTTCTACCTTTTTTACAGTAATTTAGTTACCCCTCTCACCTCTCACAAATCACAGTAACAAATATAACTATTGAAAGAAACATACACTTAAGTTCTTTTGGGAAGCAAAACTGATTCTTCCATAGTATTTACCATCTTTGGTGCCAGTCTTTAATAGCAGGGAGAAAACAACACATTTAGTTCAGTGAGCTCAGAGACATTTATTGAGATCATTCATCTATCCATGTTACAGAAAGTGCTCCCTATATACAGCCTCACTGACATTTATAAATGAAGCATGTTATACTTCCTCCCGTGATTATCTTATGTCTACTTCAATTCACATCCACTTATTTCAAAAGGCACTTTATTTTACACCATTTAGTGTTAAAAGTGTCAAAGTGTCAAACTTCTGTAAAACCACAATGCTCTTCTGAAATTCATTCCATTAGAATACCTTCACATTAGAAGATTGGAATATGAATTTCTTTAGTAAGTATATACAGTAATCCCTCGCTTTTCGCGGGGGTAACGTTCCAAAAGCACCCGCGTATAGTGGAAAAACCGCATATAGTGAAATACCTAAAAATGCTTATTTTTATAGTGTAAACCCTAAATATGCCCTCAAACACTTTAATTTAATTTTAAACTCAGTTTAATGCATTACTCTTAAAGAAAATGTAAAGGTAAACCCGTATTCGCCTCTTTTCAAGGTAAACCCGTCTTTTACTTTAAATTCCCTGCAGAGATATGCAAGTCAGAAGGTTGCATGACAAAAGTATTGGGACACCCGGTTTTCGGAGAATAAAACCTGATCTACTCGGACTAAAAATACAAATGAGGGCTC